>CAUYSK010106857.1:0-26168 GCA_963575035.1 Avahi laniger
AGATACCATCTTACACTAGTCAGAATGGCTATTTAAAAAGTCAAAAAACAACAGATGTTGGTGCAGAAGAAGTGAAAAGGGAACACTTACACACTCTCAGTGGCAATGTAAATCACTACAACCTCTATGGAAAACAGTATGGAGATTTCTCAAAGAAATAAAAATAGACCTACCATTCAATCTGCCAGTCCCACTACTGGGTGTCTACTCCTCCATACAAAAAATGATTATATCAAAAAGACACCTGCACACATGTTTATTGTAGCACACTTCACAATAGCTAAGTCATGGAATCAACCTAAATGTCCATCAATGGGTGATTAAATAAAGAAAATGGAATACTACTCAGCCATTAACAAAAATAAAATTACGTCTTTTGCAGCAACATGAATAGAACTGGAAGCTATTATCCTAAGTGAAATAACTTAGAAAGTCAAATACTGCACATTCTCTCTTATAAGTGGAAGCTAAACAATGGGTAGACATGGACACACAGGGTGGAATAGATATCGGAGACTCTAGAAAGTGGGAGGATGGAAGGAGGATGAAAAAAGAAAAATTACCTAATAGGTACAGTGTACACTATTCAGGTGATGGGTGCACTAAAAGCCCAGACTTCACCATTATGCAATATATTCATGTAACAAAACTGCACTTGTACCCCCCTAAACTTTTAAAAATAAAAAATAATTTTAAAAAGAAAGGATAGGTGACTCTCTGGTCCTCCACACTCCTGTAGGCCCCCTGCACTCACTTGGATTGGCCCCGTGATCCCCAAGTACAATAGGCTCAGGGAGCCTGCTGAGGCTCCTGCTATAACTGACAAGCTAACGATAAGCTCACTTTTTCCTCTCCTTCTTCTCATCTTCTGTCTAATTAACTCTAAGGAACAATTCTAGGGGGAAAATATGCAATATTTTAAAAACAATTATAAAGCAATCTGACAAATGCGTGGCATGTCTATCTTCTCTCCCGTTGGCTATGGCTGACCAAAGCCATGTCAGCAGTCTGTGGTTCCCTAAACCCTCTTGCTTTGGGTGGCCCAAGGATGATAAAGCAAAGCTATGAATTCACAGGCAGTTTCTCTATGAAAGCTGAAACAATTGCAGTACCTATTTGTTAGTAGTTTTTATCTGTAGAATGGGAGTGAAAAAACTTAGCAGACCCAACAGCCAAAATGGCACGGTATGAAGGCCACGCACGCGAATCTTTTATGGCCTGACTTCTCCCGGGAATTTCAGTTGATTGCTTGAGCTTGTGACCTTCCATTGGACACAATACAAAGGGTCATTATTTGCCTTCATTCTCATGCTTGAAGGGAAAAAAAAAAAGGAAGTCCAGATGAAAGTTAAAAATAGGGCATGTGAATTTAATGCAACTTTCTCTGGGATCATAAGTCTGGTAAAGAGAAATAAAGGAGGAAGAAAAAATAGACATCATATTAAACGAGCTTCCTGGAAGAATGTTATTTGCTCACAAATATTTATCCAGAGAACTCCAGACTAATTCCTCATTAACAAAAGTGTCCTGGAATGTAGGTGGAATCCATCAGAACATCCTCAAAGGAAACTTGAGAGCTGAACTCAGAAAAATCCCCGGCTTAGAGACATTTTTCCTACTTTGCACATCTTTCCCAATTGCTCATCTTCTTCATTACCAAATATTTTTTTAATATTACCTAGAATACATATGTATATCTGATCCCCTCCCCAAACCTCCTCCCCCACATACATCCCGCTTTATTGAGGTCATAATTTTCTTTTGGGTCCTATGACTGAGCTAGAAAAGAATAACCATACAATTTCCAAATTCCATGGGTCCTTAGTAAGAGGGAGCCCTTCTTCTTTGCAGATATGATTCACTTATAATAAACAAAGAGTGTTTTCTGCAATTTTTTCTGGGGGGAGGGCTGAATCTGAACTTCCAACCCTGCCTCTGAAGCATTATTCCAATCAGGGAATTATGTCACAGGTGGAAATGTGTCCCTGGGAAAGAAAGCATCTGCTTCCATACAAATGTCATCAGTAATAAAGAAAGATGGGAAAGCCATGTGATCCAGGAATTGGATCGTGTCCATATCAGATCTGCTTTTCAGTTGTAAAAACAGTAAGTTACCCTCAATTATTCTTATGCACTGGGTGAAAACATTTTCTTAGCTTTACCAGGGTCTGGAAAGAGACAGGAGAACTTGGCGAAGGCTTTAGAAAATGATTGTTTCTGAATTCTGCTACAAACTCCAAATGCCACTTCCTGGTTCAGAAGCAAGAGACTTGGGGGAAAATAAGTTTAAGCTCATAAAAACACTCAAAAGGGCATACTGGTCATCAAACAGCTCTGAGCAAACTGCATTTGCAAATGAATCTGAAAACATGTGGATTCAATTTTCCTTGAAATGCCCAGAGGTTAAAAAATTAAGGGGGAAATGTTTGGCAGAAAGAGCCTGGGGTTTGGCTATGTGCATGAGTTTCTGAAAAATAAATTGATCGTTTTGCCAGAGAGCAAATATTACCTGGTTCCCCTTCTCAATCACATCCCTCACTTAATTGTCAGTGGCCCCATTTCTCATTATGCCTGCAACGTGGACAAAAGAGTTGAGTTCATTCCATAAGAAAGCAAGTTTTGTTCGTTCCCAGGGTGGTCTCATGCGTGGCTGACCCAGAATTTCAGTACTGTCGTGGGTTTCAACTCCAGTAACACCGTGGCAAGAAAACCATCTGCTAGCAAAATTGTTTCTCCTCTGCCTCCACTCATAAGTTTTACCCCTCTTTTTCCTCCCACAATCCCCCAAAATAATACCTTTATTACGACCAAATAAACACAGGCAAATATGGAACTGCTTTAGAACAAATCCAAATTGCTTTAAAAGATCACGAAAATAGAGTGGGTGGGGGAAAAACTCCATCTGTGAAAAAGTGGTGATTATTAGCCTTAGAACAACGTGAGGCCAAAGGCACAGAGCCCCATTTATGAGATGATGTGTGTTGCCCGTAAGTGCCTGTTCCTGGTCTCTGAGGTAGCAAAGTTGTCACATGGTCCTGTTGTTACCATGGCAATAATCTGTAATTGTGCAGAAAATCCACAGAACTCGTGAGCAACTCCTTAGTGGATTGGGCTGAAAGAAAATCAAACCTGTGAAAGCCCTGAATTTATATGGTTATGAAAGCGCATTGGCCAAGCTGGTCCAGTTTAAGCTGACCTGATTTGGGGCCTTCCTCCCCCTGGCCCCCATCTGATTATGGTGAACGCCTTCATTCATGTATATTCTTCTCACTTTTGCGTTCATAACCGGTGAAAGATATAAATCCTAGGCAGCTCGGGAAATGCCTCAGCTGACTCCTTAAAATTCTGAGCACACAGTTTGGAATTTATGGGTGGGAATTGTGGCTCCTTTGGCTGCTGGAACTTCTTGGCCTTAGACTAGTGTTGAGGACCAATGCCTGATTTGTACATATAGGTGAAACAACATTTTAAATACATTAGGATCTCTGAAAGGCCAGGTGGGTGTTTTTCCTCTGGCAAAGGTACCAAGGATAGGCCAGCCAGGCAAGCGGAGCAGCAAGGATGTGTTGTTCCCAGGGCAGCTTGGCAACAGCGTCTACACACATGTACAACACACCCATCTGAAGGCATGCCAAGACTTGCCTGCCTTAAGGCTAGCTAATATAAACCATGCCCAAAATATAGCCAGGAAACGGAGGGTAGGTGGCATTTCTCCCTTCTGCGCTAGATGCTGCGTGACATTTATGCATGTATCAGCGGTCAACTCCAAATGATTGAGGGCATGAATGAGTGTGGGGGCCCCCAACAGAAAACTGAGCAGAAAGACGAGCCAGACAAATCACTCTCATGGTCCAAAGTGCAGTGAGAATCCCATGGGAATGCAGCTTCCAAGCAGATCCCATGAGAACATCTGGGATGAAGATACTCACGCCAGGCCCTAAACTCAGACTCATTAGTAAAAATGCTTCATTTCTTCTCCTTTCTTTATTTATCTTTTTGTACACAAGTATAATTTGCTTTCCTTCTGCACATTTTCCTACTGGGAGCAGGGAGAGGAAGATGGAGAGTAAATATTAAGCTTACGTTGGGGTGCTTTCTCTTGGATACTCTATCATTCGGGGTTACTCAATTACAGGCAACAGAGACTTACATTAGGAGAGTAAAAGGCTCATGGATTTGGGGGAAGCCTTGTGAATCAGGATAGGAAATGGATAGGAACCCAATAGCTTAGGGGTTTAGATAGCAAGAGAAAAAAAAGTCAGTAATCTGATCATAGTTTGCTACTAGAATATTTAGCTTCAACTATTTGTCTTTTCTGACATTTTTCTCAAGAATTGAAGTTTTGGGAAAAAGAGTCCAAATGGCCTAATTTGTGTCATAACCCTAGTTCTCTCTTGGCAGAGGTGGGGGTGCATGAAAAAACAGGAGGGGAAAGTTCATCCCATAATTTAGAGTCTCATCAAGAGTCCACAGGATGGGAGAGAGATAGTTTCTTAAAATAAAAATGAAGGTGCATTTATAGAAGGAAGGGGAATGGATATTGTGATGGTTATGGTGTTGGCCTGATGAAGAGAGACTCCAACCCAACAAATGTCCAGTACTTTAGCTTGAAGGGGAAGTGGAACATTGGAAATGCCAATCTTGCCATTTACGTTAGTATGCCTGAGCAAAGATTTGTTAAGGAAAGTCAGAACAGTGACGTAGGTAGATGGAGAGTGAGTGAAGGAGAGGGTCTAGAAAACATATTGTTTGGCATCCTCTTCCTGAAAGAATCAAGAGAAAAGACAGCAACCTGATCTGACACCAGCCATACTAATGGGGCAGACTTCCTGCTAGTCAAAGCTCCCTGTTAATGTCCACTTCTCAGCATGTCTGATTACTGGTTGAAGTTGACCGATCAGCAAACTACTCAATTATAAGCCCATCTTCTCCCTGTGGTGCCACTAATTAAAACAGGAACCATGTTGCAACTCACACACTCCATGGAGCTCTACCTTCCAAAAGCTGAATTAGTCACAACAATTAGCCGTTGTCAGTGAAATTCAGCCTCTTTTTCCCTTTCCCCAAGCCCACTCCTGTTTGCTGTGAATTCATCTCTGAAAAGCCTTCCCTTGGGATTATTGATCTCCCCCATACCCTTTGGGTGAGATAGAAGCACATGTGGTGGGAGCTTCAAAATACAACCCCAAAATGCAGCTATGCGGAAATCTCAATGTTCTGGAATGCTCTGACCTTTTGTCCTGACAAGTATCATTTTTGTTTTCTGAAATCACATCATGTAGGCATTCCTACATGCACTTAATTTTTGAGAGGTGAGAAACAGGAAAAAAAAAAAAACAAAAAAAAAATCCAACATGGATCAGTACCCTTCCAACTGCAAGAGAGCTCTTCTGCAGAAAGCTGGGACAAAGTGTAATCTTTTTTTTTTTTTTCCTCTTTCTGTCTTGATAAACATAATGGACCAATTTGGTAATTTCAGCCGTAAATGCACTTCTCTATTACAGGACGATGCTTCCATGTGCAGAAGAGGAGAGAGAAAAGATGCTAAAAATCACCATGGTGACAGGGTAGAGGAACAGGGACTTGGTATACAAGCACAGAGTGCATCCCAACCTCACCTAAATGCCAAGTCCATGGCTTCCCGACCAGAGGGAGGAACTTTTGTAAACTGTTGAAGGTCCAGTTCAAATCTCCATTAGTATTAAAATCAATATCCCTGGCTGGAAATAAAATGACACTTCTGGCTTCCTTCCAGAGGGCCTGCCAATTAGCCTCCAGTGGGAAGCTCCCTGCCCACACTCCTCTTAATGTCCCTTCTCCCTTGAAAAGAGGCAACACTAGATGCCCTTGCTTTTTAGTGCAAACTTTTCCATTCGGCATTCGATGACTCCATTGTTTTATTTTTCCCCATAAATGAAATAGAAGTTTCCCTATCAAATTTTTTTTTCTCAAAACAGCTGTGCACATTTAAAAGTTTCTAAGACAACCACTTTGCACCCAATTGTAGAGGAACAGGTCAACCTCAGAGTTGTTGTACATATTATCATAAGCGGGAACAGAACATAGCTACACGTTCTGTATAACACAGTGGTTAAGTGTCTCAATTCTGGAGTCAGAAAGATTTGGTTTCAAATCTGAAATCACTAGTTCTTGGACAGAACTACTGGATGTGTGGCCAGTCAATGCGGATAAGGGAGAAGGACTGTCTAGAGCTCTGGACCCCTGTGGCATGCTTACAGTACACCAGCACTGGGCTCCTGGTCACCTGTGTGTCTCCGTCTTACCCAGACCCTTTTGCCCTTTGTTCCCACCACTTAGGTCTGATGTGAGCATGCCTTCAGTCTCCCACCTCCTTCCTTGGGCAGGCTGTCTAAGATGGGATATAGGGAGCTACAGATGACTCAGAAAGTCCCACTGATCTATCAAGGGTCCTTATCGCACATGGCTTTAGCCAAAATTCAAAGGTACCGGCTGCATGACAAAATGGAGCAGGAAACACATACACATTCATGCATGTGTGCACACAAACACACACACGAGCTAGACCAAAGTCATCCGGTTACACACTCACACACACACACACACTCTTAAAGATAAATACTCAGTGACTATCCACTTATTATCCCTTGATGAGATATCTTTGAAATGGAGATCATTTTGTATATTTCACAGGTTATGGATTGATTTGGGATGAGATGATGAATCAGTATCAGCCAAAGCTCAGGTCAGTTCAGAGATGGAGAGATGGGGTCTACTGGTGGTCTGTTTCCTCATAGTGCACACTCCAAGCAGGGAACAAGGGCTAGGCTAATAAGGATGCTAGAAGGCAGGACAGAGTGATATTAGAGAGATGATGGGTGGGGAACAGGAAATAGCAGCGCCAGCTCTTACACAGGCTCATGTTGCTCACTGTCATATACAATAAATCTGCTCAAAATGTTAAGAGCAATTAAATAAAATAGAGAGAATACAAATGTGGAAAAAAGCTATTGTAATCGGATATTCCAGAACTTGAGACCCAGGCATAATGTTTTTATGATAGTGTATATAAGAGAGTGTTCTCTTCAACAACCTAATGAAGATTAAGTAATTGAACAACATTATTTCAAAATATTTTCTGGGTTGGATCTTATGTTTCAGCTTCTCAAATACACACAGTTCCAGTTATGAGAATCTGCAATGTTAGGACAATGAGCTCCAGCCCACAGAAAATCTGGCTTTAACCAATATTCTCAATCTCTTGTTTTTATAAGCAACAAATTTGGAGGGCCAGGTTTGCGTGCTTGGGTCATTCGATTCACTTGATACATACTTAATTTCAGTCACTTGTTATGGCTAGTGGTCAGAGGTATCTGACTTCAATCTTTAAGTGTTAAAATGATTCTATTCTTTTCATTTAGTCACCTAAGTTTTTTTAGGGCCCTGGTGACTACATAATATGCTGTAATGGATCATGATTAAGTCATTTATAAAAATTCTTATTGGTAACCAACCATGAGGCAAGCTCCCTGCTCTTACAAGCTTGCAATCCAGCGGGGGAGAGAGACATTAGACAAATCAACACCTAAATGGTTCTTGGATTACAATTCTGAAGATTGCTTCAGAATAGAAGAATGGAGTGCCATAGGGGAGATGCTTAACTGGTTTGGAAGTCAAGCAAGTCATCTCCGAAAAAAACAACATTTGAAACATTCAAAACAATGGCCGACTTGGCCAAGTGAGAAAGGCCAATACAGCGGGATTGCAGGCGCTTCAGAGGGGCGGGCAGATGAGAGCGGGAGGCTGGCAGAGTCCACACCGTGATGGCAATAGTGAAGGACCTAGACCTTGTCCTCAAAGATGTCATCTGTTAGAGAAGCAACTGCCTCTCAGAAGTAATTCTTGTTAATTAAGCTCTCAAAAATATATTTATTAAATGTGTAATCACTCCTTGCAATTTATTCCTACTGCTGGCAAAAGAAAAAGGAAGAAATGATTCAGGGCCTGTCCTCCTCATGGTGGGTTGGTCCAAAGGACAATGCATTTCTTTTATCAACCTTTCCCAAATTCCAGTCATTTGTGACCCTAATGATTTTTTGCCACATTTGCCTAACATCGATATCCTAGTTGATACAATATTTCTCTTTAAATAAAATTTCCTTTTTCTTATACAGATTTACTTATAAAGGAAATTTTAAATCACTACTATAAATGGAAAGGCAGTATTACCTGCCATGAATGGAAGGTAACCATAGAAATAAATAGAATGGTAAAAAAAAACAAAACAATGTTATCACATACTGGATAGTTAGTCGTTGTTAGTCTACTGGAGTTCTGAGCCTGTGGCCTCCTCTCTATTACATAAAAGAGTTATTAGAAAAAGGTAGAATTGGGAAGATCTACATTTTTCTTGACTCCGCTGACTGGTTTCAAAGAGAATTGAAAAGGAAGCAACTTTCTCCCTGTGCAATACAGAGTTAGTACTGTCGTGTCGGCATGCCACATAAAAACGTCCACAAACCACTGGTGGCACGTGGCTCACACTTTGGGAAACAAAGGTATTTCCTAGATAATAAATGGAAGCCAAAAGCATGCAGTCTTAATTATCAAATGAAAGCTAGTCTTTGCCATGGTAGTGAAAATGTACCTCACTTTTTGGAAATAAAGTAGATATTTGACAAATTAAGCATTTTTCTTACAAACATTCTTATAGACAAAAAACTCAGAGATGCTTTATCTGGATCAGGACTTGGCTCAGGTGGACCTTGAGACTAAGCTGACTGGCAGGGAGGGCAGCCTCAGGGACCATACCACCACAGAGCCAGGCAGACCGCGGCTAATGTCACAGAGTCTGGGGTGGCTGGGATGGTAGGTGACCAGTCACAGAGGTCCAGTGGAGCCTGACAGCAGCCACAGGAGCCTCGTTAACTAGCGTTCAGTAGACAGAAGCTCTTGCAACTGCTGATGGTATGTCACCATTTTAAATACAGTTGCCAACTTAACACTGGCATCTGCAGAGTCAAGCTGTTGGCCGCACGAACTGGGAATCAGGACACAATCCCCAACCTGGGGAGTGTTCGCAAGAGGCCGGGAAGACCTGGACCCCAGAGGAAATGGTTTATTAGGCTGTTATTCCGACAGATACTGGGGCACTAGGGGAATGACGGGAAAGATCCAGTCAATGAATCCGTATGAGGGCTCCACTCCAGGAATGAGGCAAAGGTCCGCAGTGGGGAGGAGACGCTGACCGGGTGTCAGTTTCTATAAACGCAACACACTGGGTCAGCCCCTTGACCTACAGCATCACTCTCACCTGGGAACTTGTTAGAGAAGCTAATTCTCTGCCCGCATCCCGCGCCGCCGTACCAGAGTCTCTGCGGGTGGGGTCCAGCAAATCTGTGTTTAGTAAGCCGTCCAGATGATTGTGCTACACGCTGAAGTGTGAGGACCACTGGTCCAGAGGAAGGAGCGAGGCCAAGTGTGTAGGCCCAGGGGAGAGCAGGACTGATTCCCTGGCAGGAAGGGGACACAGAGGTGTCCCCTCTGGTTAGGATACCACTCAGGACATTGTCCTGCTTCTGTACAGATTTCTCTTCACTGGGTCGTGATTTCTCACATTTTAGCAGTCACTTTCTCTGCCTCACTACTCTCTGTACACACACAGATATACACCATAGTTGCAACAGTTAGAGGACTTCGTCCTTATTCATTTTTACTTTTTAATCTTATTTATTTATTTATTTATTTTTTAGGTAGATGCTTTTGGAAGAATTTGAATACATTCTCTAACTTATCTGTTAGATTGGATAATTTGTGAACATCTTCTAAGGTTTTTTGGGTTTTTTTTTGTTGTTTTAAAGCAAGGGCTCCTCTGTACCACTCCCTGCCTAATGAGATACACAGCGCATACCTGGTGATGGAGAGGACAGGTTGCTGCTGCTGCTTGCTCCCCAGCCACGATGCAGACGTGGAGTGGTTTTGGTGAAGATGATTTTGCAGCAAAGATCCTAGTAGAGAAAGGCAGCAGGAGGAGGCAGCACCCCGGCCCCAAGATGATGGCCAGCAACATCTGAAAGTTACTTTCTTCTCTGCTCACATCCAGCAAGGGAGGGAAACAAACTTTTCTTCCAACCGGTCTGACTGGACCATCATGGCTCATGCATGTGCTATCCCCTAGAATAATAACTTGCATTGATTGGCTGTTTTTCAGACGTCTGAGTTTTTGAACCAATCCCTGGCATCTGATTACAACGATCAGTTAGTCAAACCAGGAACCACCTCTAGAACTTGGTACCAGCAACCCCGACTTTCTTGGGCTGAGTTTTGAGAGAAAGGTGAATGCCTGGAAACAAAGAAAAGAAGGAGCAAACCTGTTCACTCTAGTTTTCTACATCGCAGGGACTGTGCTAAGCATTTTTCATTTGTTTCTTATTTGATCTTCACAACCACCCTGTGAGGTTGCTGTTTCTGCAGACAAGGAAGATGAACTTCAGAGAAGTTAAATAACTTACTTGCTCCCCATCACTGGGAAGATGAACAGAACCAGCATGCAGACTCAGGCCCATGAGACCCCAGGCCTGCTCTTTGTTTCTGTGTCGCCTGGCTAGCGGACCTGTTTTAAGGGAGGTTCACACTTTCGCCCCCCGATGTAGGGTGCTCAGGGATCCTGGCGCCGGCCCAGTGAGGTGGACTCATTTTTACCCCATGCCGAGGAATAATGGCAAAACTCTGGAAAGAACTTGAGCTCAGCTCTCAGGTTTCCACAGTTATTTGTCTGTTGTTACCAAACACTAAAGACTTTAAAAATTCACGGTGGTCATATAGGCAGGAAAAATGACCTCATGCTTGCAACCACAAACCCAAAATGCTTTGGGATCTGTAAGACGAACTGCATTTTAATTAGGAGAGAGAAAGAGTGATGAAGACATTTCTTGAATATTTTTTCAAACCCTCTGGTCGGCTTGCCTTCAGGCCAAAATGTGACAAGTGTCCTAAATTTGATAACAAACACACACTTCTGAAGTCATTGTTAGCTTTCTTAAAAAGAAAAAAAAATTACATTAGTTTTCTGTTACCAGTAAGAATTCAAGAATGTGCAGCCTTGAAATAAATCACATGAGAACACAAGGAATCACCCTCCATTAAATACTGGAAAATAAAAATGGAACTCTCAATCCATTTTCCTTTCTGCTTAGAAAGGTTTTTTATTATTATTATTATTATGTCAGGTCCTCAGAGCCTTGGACCAGGCAATATTAAAAAATCTTGCAGTTTATCCCTAAAACCTAGTCCTTGGTTATTGTCCGTATGTTACTCTCAACCACTGGGTCAAACTTCCCAGCTAAAGATGAAGTTTTCCCAACTGACAGTGGGGAGCAATAGCAAAGAGCTACTACGTCCCATGGTTTGTAAATAGAAACTCTTGGCCTTCAATCCAGTTGCTATTTAACCCAAGTGCGGTGGCAGCGAAAGGCGAGGAGAGAACTTTCCTGTTACAAGGTGCACACTTTCCTGACAACATTATATGCTAATGCATTCAATAGCATTCAGTGCTCCTTTAATACTCTCAAAGCCAATGTGATTTTTATCCTACTTTATAGATAAGCACATTAAGATCTAGAGAAATTAATTAACCATATATAAATTGTAATGACTTCAACTAGGAGAATGTGAAGCTGAGAATGGTTTAAGCAAAGGTCTGCAAACATTTTCTGTAAAATGGCCAAAAAGTACAAATTTTAGACTTGGGGTGGGGGACATAAGGTCTCTGTCAGGGTCACCTACTGCAGCCATTGTAGCATGAACATGTTCATAGATAATATGTATACAAAAGAGGTGGCCATGTTCCAATAAAGCTAAATGTATAAGAACAGGCGATGTGCTGGATTTGGCCCTCAGGCCATCGTCTGCCAAACTCTGGCTTCAAGTACTGCAGCTTAAACTATCTGCAACAAATAACCAGTTGATTTTACCTCGAATTTCCAATATATCATGGTTTGATAACGTTTGTAAAATACAATCAAATGAATTCATAGAAAATGAAACAAAAAAGACATTTACGTTCAATTTTTTTTAATTTTTAGAATCAGTAGACATAAAATTACTCCATCAAACTGTTCATAAACACTCACCATTTCTGTACGTAAAGCCTTATGGACCAGTAGCAAACAGCTCATGGAGTGGCACCTTTCTGTGTGTACTCTGAGTAGCTGTGCTCCAAGGAGTAGGATATTTGTCACCTCACTTAGCATAAATCCATGAGGTGGGCAGTTCTGAATGTTTCACTGTGTTATCAAGGACCCAGACTTCCTCCATATCTCTGTCTTGTCACACTGAGCATTTGTCTCTCTTCCTGGTTCAAGATGGAAGCCACTGTCGCCATTGCTTCCTTACACACAGTGTCCAAAGCAGGAAGAAAGGAGGAGAAGCAAAATGGGCTTTCTCCTAGAGCTATTATCTCTTTTATCATGCAGGGTGCACTTGCCCCAAGCAGCAAGGACTCTTATGCTTTGTTGGCAATCAGGATGCCACATTAGCTCAGCCAAGCTGTATTTGTCCCCTCAGGCTGGACCCAGAACCACGTGATAAAAGTTAGAATTTTGTAAATAAGGAGGATGCCACTTCCAGAAATTTGCTCTCAGAAACCTCTATTTGAGATCTGGGCTTGCAATCCTGATTTGTCAGGATTGCACTGTGCTCCTTCCATCCCAGTAATCTATCACAGGGAAAGAACTCTCCACCTATGATGGCTTTGTGATCTGTGTACATTTAATGATTCATGTGCAGCTTTAAAAATTTAGAGCGTGTTTCCATGTGTGTTATAAAATTTGAATATCAATGTTTACAACATGTTTGTACCAATTTTATGTCGGAGAGCAGAATTTAAGTCCAGAATGGTGCCTGAGATTATGCAACAAGAAGTGGCAAAGTCAGGCAGGACTCTGTATTGGGACTTCTGATACTCTCCAGTGAGTTCTTCTTAAGGTGTTTGGCCGTTTGTTCTGCACTGATCAATTGGCAGCATCAACGCAATGGCCAGCAGATCCAGGCGAAGGATACATACAGACAACCGTTGGTGTGGATTGATTGATTGTGTGAATCACTTCTGATTGTCCTGACCTGGATGGTCTCGTGTAGGATAGCCAATTGTTGTAGAATATTTGAAACCAAGGGACTTCCCAGGGTGTGAGACTTCCAGCTTTAAAGCCAGGCAGTCCCAGTTTTTAATTTTGAAACAGGAGAAGTCCCAGGCAATCCAGGACAAGGGGCCCCCTCATCTCAGCCTCAGTCCACTGCCAAAATGTGCGTGTGTGCATTTTTGCCATACTGGGTTCACAGGCCTCCTAATATTCCCAGCAAACCGATAAGCAGTGTGTGTAGTTTTGTCTTGTGAATGGCATTTTTTTTTCACAATTAAAGTATCTAAATTAAGAGAACTACAGATATATCTTAGATATTTTTGCTTCTTTCACAATTGAGAATTTCCATGGGAAATTTTTGGAAATGCTTTTCCTTGGTCGTGAAGGAAGGGATACAGGATGACCTTGTAAACTTTATTTCTCTTTCCTTTGTATCCGCTACCAAGGCCAATGAAGGCACATGGCAGCAGGTCTCAGAACTTGTCAGTTGAGTTGAATGTATTTAGAGATGGATTCCCGCCCCTATACTGGTTCTCCGTGCTCATCTTGGACAGCCTTTTAGAAATCACCTAGGACTCTTCAAATAAAAGAAACGCCTGGTCCCTCCACTGGGCCTATATAGGGTGGGAAGAGGGGTGGGTAAGGGAATGTCAAATGCATTTGGGAGCCCAGAGGCTTGTGCTCTTTGCAAAGTTCCCTAGATATTCTTGACATGCTGCCAGCTTCAGAAGCAACTGGCTAGAACATGTCATTCACCCTTTCTGAGTGACAACTAAAATTGTAATTACGCTGTTAAAGCAGAACCTTATGAAATTGCAGGATCACTCATCTTTGTCTTTCTTCCTTTCTCTCTGTCTTTCTCCCTTTCTTCCTTCTTTTCTTTAATGGTAGCAGTTCATGTGAATATTGGGGACAATTTTGGGAAATGTTCAGGGAATGAAATGTATAGATATTTAAAGTGAATTTAAATATGTCTTCTACAAATTCAGGAGGCTGTTTCTTACTTAAGGTCCATAGGGACACAAGGCTTGAACAAAGCCCCCCGAAGAAAGAGATCTCGGGGTTGATGCCCAGCAAGGAGGCATCCCAGGCTGTGCTATTCATCTGCTGACATCCTCCCTCCAGTCTTCCCCTTCTCATGCCTTCGTGTTTCACAGCCACCCAAAAGTCGGTGGACAGAAGGAGATTTGATTTGCATCACTTTGTTAGCCTACAAGTCTCTTGGCTGAGCAAGGCAACAGAGATGAAAATTGTGACAAATCACAGCCCTGCTTCCTACAATATGAGAAAAGCAAGCCCCATAGCAGTAAAGGTTCTCATTAGGGCCTCTTTAACTGTTCAGAGTGATTCTATTTTTTCAGCCACCAGAATAGTTAATACAACGTGTGGGACAACACGATTTCCATTGGGGCGCAATCAAAAAGAAAGCTACTTTCTGCACTTTCTTTAATCTCGCTCCTTATATCCACCTGAAGCAGAGCGGAGGTCCCTCTGGGATTCCTGCTCATCAGCCCTGCCTCCTACAAAAAGGAGATTTTTGCCTAGACAGCTCCAAAGAGTCCTGATTCAAAGGTAAAACAATTAGTACACATTAATCATCACAAGGATGGTACTAAAAGCATAATCCTCTTAGAACTGGAACAAATTAAACCCTGAAAGTAGCAATATAAAAATCAAGCAGAAAAAGACCACACAAGTGCAAGGAGGATGAGAGGACACTGCTCTGAAGCCCCCAATGCGTAAGAGGGTCCCCAAGCACCCCACTTCTTTGGTCTTTACACAAAAATGACTCTGCCTTCTTCAGCTGCCTGTAAAACTCAAAAGCTCTTCATATGCTGGGACCATGTAGCTGTTGCTTCACAAATCCAGAAGCTCCGTGAACACCGGGGAGCTACAGTGACCTAGTGTGGTGTCTGAGAGATTGTCTAAAGGTGGACAGTTGTCCCCCAAAACCTGGAATCAGCCTGCCGAGGACTTGTCTGGGAGGAGAGAACAACCTTCGTTTTCTGCAAAGGGGGCTCTTTGCTCAAACTTTCAAATGAGGCCAGCCCCAGGCCAGAGTTTGATTTTGACAAGGAATGTCTGCTTCCTTCGTACCCTAGCTCCTGTCTCCTTCTTTTGTCTGTTCTGAACTTCAGTGTGTGAGGTCAGAGCTGTCTGAGAAGACAAGCCGTGTCATGCAGTAAGCAATGCTGGTGACACACCTATACGGCTTGCGGGCCTGTAGGATGAGCCCGTCAACAAGAAAGATACAATATTACTTACAGCCCATGGTGAATGTGCTGGAAACCCAGTGGAGGGGACAAAGGTATCTTTCCCACTTCTCTCAGGTTGCCTTTCATGGGCCCCTGGGTGTTCCCCTTTGATCTCCCTCTGTCCCTTTCACACTCTCGCAGGTTCCCAGCCATATGGCATAGTTCTCCTTGTCACAGAAACAGTCCCCTTTCGGGGACGCATCTTTCTTCTTTGAGACAACAAGGTTCTTTTTCTCTGGATCTTCATGGCATCAGAGTAATAACTGGGCACCAACAAACTCATAAACTTCTCCCTCGTTTTCACATACTGCAACTGATGCATTAGGATGTTAGAAGACCTCTTTCCCACCAAAAGTGAGATAGGAAGGGTCAGAGGAAAGGAAGAGAATCATCATTGTCCTGCCACGAAAGGTGTCTGCTATGTTCTTTGCACACTGAAAGAGAATTACAAAACCAAGACAGTGCTCAGAACAAGGAATTCCTGGTGGACTTTCATGTCAGTGTGAGGAATGTTGGAGGTAGACGTATCTTCCCAGAGTGCATATATCCTGCTTACAAAATTGGAACCTCTGTCAGATATAACTGGGTTTCTTACCAGGAGAGTAACTCAATTTACAAATTCAGTTCCTGTAAATTATTTTGAAGTTAATGCTACTATTGAATTGCCCAGAATTTTTAACTATCCACTTTTTTCCCACCTTTCTCCACTTTCTTCCTCTCAGTATATGACCACTGGAAAGAGTCCAGTGAGGCTAGGAGGAGAAAGGCCAGGGAGTTCTCGGCCTGAGTTGTGACTCCTACTTGCAAAGTCCCCGGAGCGCTCCCATCTCAGGGATGTCTGTCTGCAGGATGGGTCCGGGAGGTGTTCGATTTACACACCCATGGCAGAGTTCAGGTCATGTGATGGTAAACCTTGCACCATTGCCAAAATGGAAAATATTCAGCTTTTGATGAGATTATTAGCTTTCTTCCTGTCCGGGTCTAACAAATGAAAACCAGATTTGCATGTATAAATAACAATCAAGTGCTGAAATGATTTACTTCGTAAAGTTACTGTTTTGGAAACTAAATTCGATGTGTCACATCAAGATCCAATCTGCCCTTCACTCACATGGCAAAGGAGACTTCTCCAGGGTCTACTCGAAAAAAATACTGTTGGAATCCTATTAATAGTTTACTCTTGTCACGTGAAAATTACAGTGGAATTCAGCTATGAGAATAAAAGCTCAAAATAATGTTTCCGAGAACATCTTGATAGTAGTGTGTGCTATTTCTTATTGTATTCAAGACACACACAAATAACTCTCCCCCAGAAGGAGAGGAAACAAAGCAAAGGGCAACATATTTTCCCACTGTGTAAATTTCCTTCCTCAAGTAGAAGGAGTTAGAATTGGAAGGCAAATCCTCCGGTCATTACATGTCAGAATGCTGACACGATGACAGCTTCAAAGGTGTGTCGGGCTACACTTGTGCGTGCTCTTTTTAAAAAAGACAATAGGCATTGAAAATTAAGCGCCGCATCAAAGCCTTCCAACTCTATTCAGGCAAATCTATAAAAAACTCAAGGGAGGCAGGGATGTTTCTGTGTAAATTACATGGAGGCTTCAGTGCATGGGAATTGTGGTCTAGAATGCTCCAGAGACCACACGCAACTCTGATCTGAGTGGCACCATCAGCCATGATGACTACAGCTAGGGTAGAATCATCTGCAGTTAATTCCAGTCATCCTGAAAAGAAACCAAGCTTTATAATTTAAATCAACTCTGTAAATGTTCAGGGACCTGACTGTGATGCCACTCAGTGTAAAGTGGACTTGGAGAGTTGATAGAGCCCATTTGGAGCCCGTTTGAAGCGCAAAGACCAGAGGACAGAATGGACAAGGGGGAAGGGCACGAGATCTAAACCAAATCCCAGCTCTGTTATTTACCAGCCCAACGGCTGTGAGATAGATTGTTTACTTTCTTTGAGCCCCAGTTTCTGCATTTGCAAAAGGGAAACAGTAATATCTAACTTGCAGGGGTATTGAGAAAACCAGAGACTTTACTTATTACAGCACTCAATACATCTCTTTGTAGCTGAGATTCCCAACCCAGGGGTCTGAAGTTATATGGGACCTAAACTCAACCTCCTCCCCTGAAATTATGTGCAAAGTCTTGTGTCCACGGGTGTTTTCCTGAAGACAAGGGTTCATCCCTTTCATGATACTCTTAAAGGAGCCCATGATCAAAACGAAGGGTAAGAACCATTACTTTCTGATTTGGCTTCACCTAGGTGTTGGCCCCACAGCCTGGAATAAAAGCAAAAATGTTTGGCATTCGTGATTCTCTCTCTCAGTTGTGTGCGCTGTACCTAGTTGTTTTCTCACCAGTGTAAAGCTCAGTTCTGTGTGTGTGTGTGGATGTGTGGGTGTGCACATGGACATGCATGTTTGTGGGTTTAGGGAATGTTAATTTTATAAGGAACCACATGTTTGCTGAGAAAAGGCAGAACAATTTGGGGACCAAAGAAGTCGGTGACGAATATGCATAGGGGAGGATGCTGGGCTACCGTGGGAAGATCACCATGGTAGGAAGCAGAGGGGCTTGGAGGAGACCAGAGTGGGGCAAAGCTGGGAGCCCATTGGGGTTCCTATTGCCTGGGGACTCGGCAGACACAGCCCCCCAGCAGACTTGCGGAAGGGCTGGTGGTAGGAGTGTGTGACTGGGTGGCAGGAAGGGAGAGGTAGTGTGCCGGGAATCAGCAGGAGGGACTGTTCTTTCATTAAAGGAGACACCATGACATATTTTTGAAGAGAAAAATAAATGCCCAAGGTAGAGGCATATTATAGAAATTGGATAAAAGAAGTGGCAATCTGGTAGACAAAAGACTCACAGAGATTTAGGCAGAAGCAGAAGAAAAATATTTAATACTTAGAACTGTTGCTTCCTGTTTCAGCTGACTTTCATTGGTCTTGATGCCAAACGTTTAGCTCCCACTAGGGCCAGGCTTTGCTTAGTGCACAGCGGTGAGGCACACCCATGTGACTTCGCAGGATAAACATGTCTTGTCATGCTGGGTGGTGGATGAAACCAAGAACTTGAGTTTAAAAATGTATGTATGTGTGTATGCATATACATATATGCACGTATACACAAATGCACCTGCGTGTGTGTATATTACTCAAGTTCTTTATCAAACTTCTTAAGTTTCTTCCCCCCAGGATATAGATATATATATATGTATATGTGCTTACATAAATATAGCAGCAGGCATGAATTGCTAGGCACTGTCCTAAGATATTTAAAGAAATATTCCATTTAATCCTTAAACCAAGCCTATGAGATAGGCATTATTATTGGTTCCCATTTTGCAGATGAGGAAACTGAAGCTTACTAACGTGAAGCAAAGCGATCTCACACACGTTAGATTGTTAAGCTGGGACTTCGACTGAGACATTTGATGCTGGAGCCTGCAATATAAACTGACACCCTCTATATATTCTTAGGGAAGATGGAGCCAATTTACAAAACACTAGGGCAATAATTTAAGCAACAGCAGAAGGGAAAGGAACTCAGATTTGAAGTTTAAGGTTAATACTGACTCTCTTGGCACCATTTCATAATACAGCCCAAAGTGGATGTATGACATTTTAACCTTGGACTGTACTCTGCCATGTTTTATTACTTCTCTGTACACCAGGCAATAGAACTCCAAACAGAGAGGAGAGGTCAGCTTCAGAAAGAAGCATAAAACTATTGAGAGCCCTTTTCTTTTTTCTACACCAGTCCCACAGGTCTAAGAAAGTCAAGGACTTGATATTTACCATTCATTGGCTCTACACAAATGGAGATCTGCACTCAGAAGCCACAGAAAAAGAAGAAAATGCAGTTCACCACCTCCCAGCAGTCCTGGCGGGGCAGGAGGATGCATTGAGGACAATCTTTGATGGCTGCTGGCTAGTTCCTCATGAGCAGTGTTAGGCTAGGGACAGCAGGCAGGAAAGGAACACTCGGAGTGTGTCTTGACCTTTGCATATGTCTTGCAAAAGGAAGTCAGTATATTGCATATCTCTGAAGATTAGAATTTTGGTGAAGCTTCTCAAAGGTCACGGAAGCTTCCGAATGCCCGACAATTCATCAAGTACTGCACACTCTTCTGCTGCTGTTACTGGCGTCACCTTTCTTCTTTCCACCCCTGCAGCTTGTCCCTCCCCCCACATTGCTTCCCTCTTTTTAGCAATTGAATGGCCCACGCCTGGGTATAGGCAGCCAGGTCTCCACTGCCTGAATACAGCTGCTGAAGTGGTTTGGGGCTTATTTGGAGAAACCAGGACAGAGTAAGCCATTGATCTGGATGGATTCTAGTAGCTGTAGACGTACAAAGTACTGTTTACTTATTTGCTGAGGTTTTAGATACTTGCTGGGGATATCATAGAATTCAGAGAAAATCTGTGGCACTGATTGGATGCATAGTAGATGTACATACTTGATTTGTTTATGCATACTTTTCTTCCTGGCCAACATGTATTCGCTATCATTTCTGGGTATAAGAACTTCTGGAAATGACTCATGCCTGTCATTTTCGTCACTGTGTTCCCAGCTCCTAAAACGATGCCTATCATGTAGTTGCTACTCAATAAATATTTGTTGAATAGATGGTCAAGTGTAAATCTGTGTCTCTCACTAGATGGCCTGATGCATCATTGAGAGCCAGTTCCTAACACAGTGCATGAATGTAGTCAACCTAAACAACTAACATGAGTCACGCCTACGATTCCGGGTAGAGGGGCTTGGGAGTGCCATAAAAGTCACAAAGAGGAGCAGACCAAAGCTAAGTCTTCCTTTGGGGATCACGCTAGGGCAAGGGGCACTGGGAAGGGATGAGAGAGAATAAGTCATCCTTGTTCCTTTGGCTCCCAGAATTACACTGGCTGCCAATAATTTTCCTTAATTCCTTAGTTCCTAAGTATCTCCTCACTAGGATCTCCCAACTTAACCTCTGCTGTACAGTGAAACCTTGTTCACATGCCCACCCACACCTTCTATCTTAGGAAATATCTCCATTTTAACAGGAACTTTACCAACCCAATGCTCTAGTCCAAAGGCAGTAAGCATGGCAGAAAACAGAGAAAGTCAACAGGCGAGAACGTAGGAGGCAGGGGATTGTATTCTGTTCTTATTCAAATTCCATCATTTTGACACATTGTCTTGCTTTACTTCCACGAAAGGGAATCATTTCCTCAGTCACTGTGGTGATATTTCCTTTACTGGAGGAAGAGGAAGATTCACAAGGCAAGAACCAGATTAGCCTAATTGAAAGAAATAAGACTCTTAAAGAAACTCCTTAAGGACCTTCCCTACTCCCCTCCACCACTGTTTCACATCATCATTCTTAGTAACTTAACTTTGGAAAAGCTCCACCTCCCTTGTGATGTTTTATGAAGAACAGTAATCCCACTTGGGGAGGAAAAAAGGCATTACAGCTAGCATATTTGAGGACTATATTTTATTTATTATTATTTTTTAAAAAACACACTTTTTCACAGAATTTTTGTTGGAGTTATGTTTATGTGGTATCAGCTTTTAGATAAAACATGACCATGTGTGCACAGCATAAATTAGTAACATTCTACACATGCAGGAAGGCAATTAATGATGTATGAAATTTCTTGCAAGTATTTTTCCTTTGCATAATGCCTGCATCTAGAGTATAACCAGTTTCTTTATCTTTATATGATGATAGATGTCCTCTTACGTGGCTCTGAAAAGCACACAGGACCAAGAGCTCCGAGGTTTTATCCTGACTCTTTCTCAAACTATCCCTGGGCCCTTGAGCAAATCAATTAAGTTTTCTGGACCTCAGTTTCCTAGTTTTTAAAAGCATATTACTATAGCTTAGAGAATAAAAGCTCTGGGGCTTGACAGTGTTGGCTTGGGTTCCCACTAGACTCTTATAAGCTACATGATCCTATGAAAATCATTTAACCTCCCCAAAACCTTTGTAAAGTTGTGATAATTACAGCGCCCATATCACAGGTTTACATATTAAGAGACATAATCTATAAATTCCCACTTCGAAGTTGGTCTGTCAGATTGGGAAGGCAACAACTCCCATTGCATCAATCAGGCAAAAAGGATAAATTACAAAAACAAACTTTTAAAACAAAATAGGGCTATAGAAACAAACAAACAAAAAACTAGATAAATTAAAACTCTAGAGCAGGAAGTTCCCTTTATAGGAAATCTAATAGTCACTAGCAGTTTTCTTAATTGGAGGCATTTGCAGTTTCTCGGAGTGGCCGAAGGATTGGACTTAAACCAAATTGAGTGATGTTATGAAGGAAAAATAAATCAACAGAGATTTTTTGGCAGTCAAGATCTGGAACGATAAACTGAAAAATAGAGGTTCCCAAACACGAGAGAAACTTGCTGGGTTCTAGGAGGATACGGTCTGGTCAACATCCTCCTAAGGGGACAAATACCGTGTTCTTATACGGCTGAAGGGATGGAAGGGAAAAAAGGTCGAACTCTCTCTGAAGCCTCTTTTATAAGGACATTATTCTGTTAATGAGGGTGGAGTTCTCATGACTTACTCACTTCCCCAAAATACCCACCTTTTAATACCACCACAATGGGGATTAAGTTTTAACACGAATTTTGGCGGGGACCTCTCATACAAACCACAACGCTATATATACCTTGAACAAAGTTGCAGAACATAGAAATTACTCAATAAATTGTTAACTCAAATTAATATTAAAAGAGAAGAACTATAAAAAATCTAAAATCTAATGCTTTAAATTTCTATAATTCTAACCTGGAGATGGTTCTTAAAATTTTGTACTATTTTTTTCAAGCTACTTTTCAGAATCTACCATAAAAATGTGGTGTCTTTTATTTGCTCTGGTAAATTTTTCAACTGATTATATATATCTTGACATGTTGTATATCTCAATTAAAGCAAGAATATATTTGGACATTAAACATTTCCCATTTGGACTGCCTAAAATGTATTCAGTAGGGCTGTGATGTACTAACTAGCTTGAAATTCAGGCAGTTGTTAAAACTCAGAATTTTGAAATTTAATCCTTTAAATTGATAAATGCTCTATGTCTGTAGACTTTGAAACTTAAAATTATGAGGGAGTTTAGATAGCTGTAGATATTCACTTATTTTGCAAGTGAAGGATGTGTAGCCTACAAAGGGTAAAAAGGATAAAGCATAGGTCCTTAGCTTCCTAAATCATTGTCCAGGATTCTTCTTACTTCACTGCCATGAAGACATTTCTAAAACACATTCAATAAATGTTTTTAGAGCATTTACTACATAAAAGGCACCAAGCTAATCACTGGGTATACAGTAAAGAGCAAGGCGCTGTCTCAATAGGTTTGCAGTCTAACAAAAAAACATAAACCTCCAATGAAAAATGTATTATTTATTGAACTTTTGATGAGTGGGATTCAGCCTAGTAGAAGTTTTGTGGAAGGCCTTCCTTAGGAAGGGGAGTCAGAGTTAACCAGGAATTGAAGAGGGAAGAATATTTCAGCTGGAGAAGAGGTGATTTGATGACCTGAAATGGGAAGGAGCTTGGGGCCACAAGAGCTGATAGAAAGCCAGCATAGATAGAAGCCAGAGAATGTGTGTGTGTCTGTGCATTGGGGAGGGAGGGGAGGAGTCGGGCAGGGAGAATTTGAGGGCGTGACTTGTAGCAAGACTAGAAATTGCTGGGGTGAAAATCATGGGCCGAATCATAGAGGACCTCATAGGGCTTGCCTGCTAAGGATTTTGGAATGTATTTGGGTCCACTAAATAAAGGGAATAAAATGTTCATTTATATATACATATATATATATTTTTTAAGTAGTCTTATTTCTGTACTTGTCTGTAAGATTCATGAGGGCAGAGGCAATAGTTTCCTCGTTCAACACTGAATCCTCAAATCTTGGCACAGTGCCTAGGACATAAACACTCAATGAATATTTGATGGAAGAATGGATGACGATGGATGGACTCATGGATGACTAGATGGAAGGAATCGTATGGCGAAAGGGGTGAGGCAGAGTAAAAGGCAAGTGGAGACCAGATCAAAGACAATGACTGTCCGTGTAAAAGGTAACAAAGGCATGAAACAGATGTTGGAAGTGAAGATACAGTGAAGTGCACAGATTTGAGAAATTTTAAGGAGACAGACTTTACATGACTTGCTAATAAATTGAGCACTACAACTTGAAGAGAGGTATAAGAGATGATTTCTAGATTCTGTTATGAACACCTGGGTGGATAGAGGTGCCATTTTTAAACCTAGCAGAAGCAGGTTTTAAGAAAGATCATGAAAGTCGCTAATAGACTTTCCTGCTTCTCTGCAGAGTGAAGTGAACATAACCCAATCTCTCTTTGAAGCCAAGGAGTGTACAGGGGCCAAGCACCATTGCTGTGCTCAGTGGGAATATTGCCCCGGGCTGCAGATAAGATGCAAAGCAGTAGGTAGGCAACAAAACAGAACCATTTACAAAGAAAATCATGGTGTGGTGTTATTTGTTTATTTAAGAATGAGATGACAGTCTTTGGTAGCAACTTGTTTACTTAGCAAATTTATCTTTTAATCTGATAAATTACCATATTTCATGATCCTGAGATGAAAATATGTTTACAACTTAACATCTCTGAAATTGGAATGTGTCTTACAATTCACAGTGCCTGCCTGAGACAAAGGTCTGCATGCAGGTAGCTTATTTGAGAATGGATTTCTAGGGCCAGGAGTGGGCAAGTGAACAGGGAACGAGGGAAAGTCAATGCAAGGTGGTGTTATTGAATGGCTTAGCTGTAGGAAATTAGGACCTTCTGCAGAAAGCCTTAGAAAATTTGACTCAGAATCATCTGCCCTGAGGACACTGCGTACAGTTGGTAGTGGGTTGCCCCATGGGGCATGACCTTCCCACATCTTTAAGTTGCAGGTGTGCAAATACCAAGGCTGCATCCCATGATGAGAAATTCCAGGCCAGGAAGCAAGATTTGCAGTAGGAAGTGGATCAAAGACTGCCCAGAACTATTGTATGTGAAGGGGTGCACAAAAGGTATTTACAGTGTATGGTTTAATTGGCTGTGTTTTTTCTTTCTTAGTGCTATTAATACGTACAATAATTATATCTTACGATTGTTAACATCTTAGATTTAATGGAACAAGGTAGACTATCAGCCTCGCAAAGACAAATTTTGTTGAAATGAGATTCAAATGAGAAACAATTACAAAACTTAAAACTAAGTTAAGCCATTGGTGTCCACAAGGCAGCCCCCAAAACGTTTACTTAGTGTCCATTCACTCTTGTTTTAAATACAATTCTAACAGATTCAGTTACATGGCTTCCCAGCTTACAACAGATTTATAAGCAATAAATTACATGGAAGAAATAGCTATTAAAGTTTGACATAGTGATCTTCACACAGAGGGGAAGACGGAAGCTATGACCATAACTGCAAAACTACAAAATACAGCTTTTACAAAAGGACAATATTCGGAAATCTTTAGTATGTAGACAATAATCCAACCCACATTAATAGTTTGTGAAGATATCAGAGTAATATGGAAACATGGAGTTATGTAGGATAATATGAGCACTTTTCATACCTTTTATTTAGTAAAATTCTTAAGGCACAGAAGTGTATAATTTATAATAATTCCCATCAAAAGTATCTTAAATCAAGTAGATTTGGTAAAGTGTCAAGTTTCAGTGAAGTGGAACATTTATGTAAGTAGAATATTGTATTTCTCAAAGTTGAATAAACTATACACCATTGTGTGTATCAGTATTCTTTCATCTCTTAGTGGAAGAAAATCCAGCTAAAACTGGGATATCGATAAAGGGAATAGTTGAAAGTCAAGAAGCTTCAGGTGAGGTTTGATCCAGTAGGTTATCAATGTTATCAAAGACCGAATTTCTTTCTGTTCTCAATTTTACTTTCCATTTTCCTTTCAGGCCTGGCCTCCTTCATGTCCACAAAGGGGCTGGTTGCTTTTTCATTCATGTGCAGCAGGAATGAGGAGAAGGATAGTGAGGGGAGAGAGAGGAACTAGTTCTCCTTTCTTAAGCTTCAAGCAAGGATCCTCTGTCTGATTAAACCAACACAGCTCATGTGTTCATCCCTGACACAATAACTGTAGCAATAAGGATTCAATTATATTAATCTATTTAGGCCAATCAGGGCCTAACTCTTGAGCTGAAGATGGTGTTAATTCCCCAGGATCCCACAGTGATTCACTCGGAGAAATATTGGGATGGCCACAGACCATGTCCACACCACTGTTTCTCAAAGCAAGTATTGATCGAGTGGGCTGTAAGCTCAGTGATGGCAGAATCACCTCCTTCTTCTCTGTTGCTGCTGCTGCAGCGTAAGTACAAGGCCTATGGTCAGAGGAGCTTCATAAATATTTATTTATGAATGAACAAATGGATTTTATTTATGTGTAGAGAAATACACAGACTTTAAGGGTTTTTTCTTCTTGCTATTTCTTTGTTGCAGAACTATTTTTGGCCTCATAAGAAGCAGGAAGTATCAGGATGACTCACTGCATGAAAAAAATTTTCTCTTGAGATTTTTAGCACTATTTCCAAAACAAAAGGGTATGCAATAAGTTGGAATGAGACAAGAAGAAGCCAATCATTTTTTTCTCTCACTGTATATATTAAAAAGAAGAAAGAGGAGGGAAGGGGAGATGGAAAGGGAGAAAGAAAAATAAAAAATGAATAAAGAAAAGAAAAAATGAAGGGAGAGAAGAACAGGAGGAGGGAAGGAAGGAAGGAAGGAAGGAAGGAAGGAAG
>CAUYSK010106859.1:0-23289 GCA_963575035.1 Avahi laniger
CATGCCTGTAGTCCCAGCTACTTGGGAGGCTGAGGCAGTAGGATCGCTTGA
The DNA here is from genome assembly GCA_963575035.1 of Avahi laniger. Taxonomy (NCBI): domain Eukaryota; kingdom Metazoa; phylum Chordata; class Mammalia; order Primates; family Indriidae; genus Avahi; species Avahi laniger. The sequence continues at coordinate 52 of CAUYSK010106859.1, forward strand.
GCCCAGGAGTTTGAGGTTGCTGTGAGCTAGGTTGACACCACAGCACTATAGCCCAGGCAAGAGAGTGAGACTCTGTCTCACAAAAAAAAACAAGGAACAGAAAAGACCCAGTCCCCAAACCCACACCGAAGGCTTTTAAAATATCTGTGATGTTTTTGCTTTTTCTGTTTTTTTTGTTTTTTTGTTTTTTTGGGTTTTTTTTACATCTTATCAAACGACCCAAACACTAAAGATCCTGCACCTAAAATCCTGCCATGATTACGAGGCAACAGTGTCCCAAGGAAGGAAAAGGATCATGCATCGTTAATGCGGGAAATCAAACAACAGGGATGTGCAAGCTTGGATAGTTCAAGTCTAAGAGTAAACTTAATGGATTATTCAGCACGAAGGTTAAATGACTTGTTGAAGGTCACAGAAAAGGCTACACTGCAGGGATCGTGTTGGGATTTTTTAGACATTTCTGTCTCCACTTTCTGGCATTTCCTATAGGAAGTCAGCCCTATCTGTAGTGTCCGGTAAGTAATGACCAGAAAAGCCAGCAGCACTGCCAGGTGAATTCTACACTGCTTCAAATTACTGTTCTACATTTGACCAGAGGAAGACATTCATCCAAGCCCCTCCAAATATCCCAAGAACATTGAATGAGAAAACAGCTTTGTTATGCCCATGCTTGCTTTCTAGAATTGTAATGTAAAGTACAATCTCTTTAAATCTACAAAAATTGAGCTTTCGTGTTTAATCACAGCGCGATTGTTAAATTCTGAAATGCTTTACCCATGACCTGCTGTCAATTTCCCCCAGATTCCTCCTTTTCACATTTTGAATTGTTTTTGCTGTATCACGAATACAGACGCTGATCGGTGAAGATCTAAAATCTGCATCCGCCAGATACGCCAAGGAACAAATGCATTTTAAGGAGAAATGACTTCGGGAAATAGTGAAATTTGTGATAGAAAAGGAAACTCAAACAGGCATTGAAAACACTCTGGCATCATCGAATTTTCTCAGTCTATTGGATTACTCCTTTTGCCTGCTCTTAGATCTCTTTATAACAATCAGAGACGAAAAACCCTGCCCCTGCCAGCCACAGCCATATTTGCTTGCAAAACTCTTCAAAAAAGTTCTGTCCTTGACATTTTGCTGTTTCCAAGTCCTCCCCTGCCATCTCTCCTCAATCTACTTTCCTCAGCTTTCACCCATCAAGCTATCGATACTGCTTTTGTGTATAAATGTCACCAGAAGCCCCCATGCTGCTCAATCTGATGGCCGATTCTGTCCCTTTTGTACTTCTCAGCAGGTTTTATTTATTAATTTATTTTTATGTATATTTTTTAGAGACAGGGTCTCACTCTGTTGCCCAGGCTGGAGTGCAGTGGTGTGACCATAGCTCACTGCAGCCTTGAACTCCCGGGTTCAAGCGATCCTCCTGCCTCAGCCCCACAAAATGCTGGGATTATACCACTGCACCCAGCCCTAAGCAGCTTTTAATAAAGTTGACTTCTCCCTCCTTTCTGGTAAAGTTTCTTCATTTGGCTACCAGATCCCCACGTTCTCTTGGGTTTCATCCTCCCTCCTTGGGCCCTCAGTATCTACCTCTTTGGTTAGCTGCTCTTGCTCATCCTGAACTCCCTAACCCTGGAATGCCCGAGGCACTCCAAAGCCTCTCCTATCTTTAATCACTCCCTCCACCATCTCAACTAGACTCACAACTTTAGAGACAGTAAGCATCAGCTCTCAAATGTATAACTTCAGCCCACATCTCGATCTTCAACTCTATATGCATGTCTAATAGATTGCCACAAGTTCAAAATATGTAAAACCAAACTCTTGATCTGCCCCCACCACCAAAAGTTTGCTCTGCACACAGTCGTGACCATTTCTGCCCATGGCTACCTTCCTCCGCTGCTGGGATCCAACCCTGGGAGTCATGCTTGACGTCTGTCTTTCTGTTAAACCTCACATGCAGACTGTGAAGGAAGGTGTGAAGGTGGACCACATTCCACCATTCACGCCTGGCCTAAGTCAATCACATCTCTCGCCTGTGCAACACAATGGCATCCCACCTAGTCTCCCTTCTTGCTCACTTCCTCCCTTCCAGCCTCTATCACCATAGTACCCACTGATCTTAGAGCAAAAGGCTAATGTTATTCTGCTGGTCCACAAAGCTCTAACAGCCTGCCTTCCCTCCACGCTGCAGCCTCTCTCCTCTCCTTGCCGTTCACTCTCATAATTCACCTCCTATCACTTCTGCCTGTGGCCACCCAACTTTGACCACTCTGGTCTCTCTGCTGCCTCCAAGTGAAGCAGGAAAGCTCCTGCCCTGGGGCCATTGTGCTGGCCTTGCCCTATCTAGAGCTCTTTCTGCAGTTCAGCCTCCCATATTACATCCCCTCGTTCAATATCTGCTCAGATGTCACCTTCCTAAGGAAGCCTGCCCTGAAAGCCATAGCCAAGATCACGACCACCCCATCTACAATCCAGTGTCCCTTATCCTGCTGTTCTTTCTACAATACATACCAATTCCCAACGTTCCACATCATTCACTTACTCATTACATTTATTTTTAATTGCCACTCTTCCTCCGTGAGAATGCAAGCTCCATGAAGACAGGGATTTTTGTTGGTTTTTTTCACTCGTGTATCACACGCACCCAGGAGACACTTAGCATGTAATTGGTGCTCAATAGATATGTTGGAAAATGAATAAATGGTGAATCAGAATACGGGACTTGTGAATGGCAGAAATCGCATTATATAAAACAAAAGAAAACTAGCTTGTGTCTGATTTTGACTTGCATTACGATGTTTTCCTTAAACTTTTCCATGACTTCAATACACTTTCTGCATTGAGATAACGAAACATGAGCACATTCCTCTTGAACATATAGGGTGACAACATACACCTTTACTCTCTGGGGCTAATGAATCTCTCTGGGGGGCAGAGAGATTTCTCTATTCCAGGGACTTTGAGCAAAACAAAAGGAGGCATTCTAGTGAACTTGAACTGTTTGAGCAAATATAAAAACATTACTTCTTCTCATTGCTATGACGGAATGTCTTGCCCTTGACGATAAAACCTAACTGGCTTTTGTGTTGCGTCAGGCTTGTGTCAAAACTTGAAGTGTTTGCTGCTAAGTGAACTGATTACTTACATATAGAAAACAACAAATGGCAGCACAGGAAACCAGCTTCCTGGAATAATAAAATAACTGGGTATAGGAAATGGTAGAAGCATGAATCAATAGCCTAAGCCAAATAATTCTCTTAACCTAAGCCACTCTTTCTATTAAAAATATGATAGCTCGATATATACGGTTACAAACCTGATGATTTTTTAAACAAAGGAAACTGATCAATTTCCTCTTTTTTCTCCATTGAACTGGCAAGCATGACTCATTCAATTGAGATAAAGGCAAAAATTAGGAAATTGACCCAAATAGTGTCTAAAGCAGCACTATACCCTAAGAAAGGAAGAAAATCTACTTGAGACATTGAAAATTACATTTTACTTCCCAGCCTGTCATGCTGAGCAATGGATGAGAAAGATGAAGATGGCTGATGGAGAAGAATGAAAGCATGCTGGTGTACAACAGTGAAAAGAACAACTTATTTAGGAAAAGAGAGCTAAATCTTAAAGTTCTGCTTTCTCCTGAGTTCTATCATTATAAGTATGTCTATATTTACACTTCTGTGAAATGTCTGTATAGGTCTTTCATCCAATTTTCTACCAGATCGTTTATCTTTTCTTCTGCATTGTATGGATATTAATAGTTATGTACATGGCAAACATCTTCTAATATATATTTATCTGTACTAGGTATCTGTTGATGAGCAGAGATTCTTTGTTTTAACATGCTTAATTTTATATGGCTTGGCCTTCATGGTTAGTTCTTCTTTGTTTCTTTAAAAAATCCTTTCCTACTCTGGGATCATAGAAATAGTCTATTTTCTTCTAAACATTTGCCTTTCCTAATGACATCTTTGCTCTATCTAGGATTGTTCTTTGCATATGGTAGTACAGAAGGATCTACATCATGCTCTTCCCTCATGGGTAACTCTCCCAGCAGTGTTAACTGAATAGCTGGTCTTCACCAGATATGCAGTTACCAGCTCTGCGATACATCAGGTTTCCAATTACCTGTTTCTGTTTTTGGACCTATATTCTATACCTTCTATCTGTTTGATACCTCGTGCCAATGCCATACTACTTTAATCAGTGTAGCTTTATACTAACTCTTTCTCTCTGGTAGAACAACTCACCACCACCACCACCTGATTGATCTTATTAGGGAACATCTTCACTATTCTTCACTCTTTGCTCTTTCATACAAATTTTAGAGACACCTTGTCAAATTCCACAAAAACCCTAATTGGGATTTTGACTTAGTTGCTTCAAATCTATCAATTTGGGAAGAACTGACATCTTTATGTTCATGGATAGGAAGACATAGTATCATAATGTATCCATTTATTTGGATCGTCCATAAGTCTTGCAACACAATTGCATGTTTTTGTTAGAATTGTTGCTGATACTTTACATTTTTGTTGCTGTTACAAACAATACCATAATTCTAATTAACTTTTCTAACTCTTTTAATACTCTACATAAAAATGCAATTTACTCTTTAAAATATTGACCATATACTTAGATGTGCTTATATTTCTCGGCCTGTTTGGTCATTGGGTGTAGCCATATGTTTGAGCTCTGGCAAATGAATATGGATAAAATGAAATAAGCCACCTCAGCCTCTGTCATGTAAATTCCTCATGTGATTTTTTTTTTTTTTCCTGCCTTCTTCCTGTCGACTGGCTAGCGTCTGATACTCAGTGTGATCTTGGAAGCCATATGTCGTGCTGGGCCTCCTGAATGACCCCAATGCGCAGAGCCCCCCCCCAACACCCACACAGCTCACTGCCAATTAGGAACAAGAAATAAATGAAAATTTTAAGGTTTATAACGATTATGTTCAAAACATCAGCTCTCACTGCTTAACATTTACAAAGAGCTCTGTTAAAAATAATCCATAATCAGTTTTTATTTCTCCTTTTACATATTTCAAAACTATATTATAAGGAGCATTCAAGATTAGAATGTTCCACCTTCAAGATTATTTGAAACTTTTATCAATGGTGATTCTCTCTCTCTAGAAATACTTTATGCCTTAAAAATTTACTTTGTCAGACATGAAGACAGACATGTTAGCTTTTGGGGAAGGAAAGTATTTGAATGGTATTCTGTATTTCCATCTTTGACCTGTTTTATGTTTTAGCTGTGTTTTTCATAAATAGTATATACCCAGTTTTCAATGTTTTCATCAAGTCTGAGTTTTTCAGCATAGAATTTCACTTACATCGCTTGTAATTACAAATGATTCATCTCATTTCATATTTTCTGTTTGCCATGCTTTCCCCCAATGCCTTCTTTCGGGTAGATTGAGGGTTTTAATATTGTTTGTTTCCTCTTATGTTATTTTTCCTCTACTTCTTTATAAATAAAAATAGTAAAATTTCTAGCATTACCAATAAAAAAAGGTAGGATAATTTCCAAAGTTAATCAATATTCAACAGAAGTAGAATGTCAGAACTTTTTGTACTCTAATCACTACCTTCTCAATTGTCCAGGATTTTAGTTCTATTTCATTTTTTACCCCCATAAATTATATTAATTTTCTATTTATATTAATTTGTTCTAATTATTTTGTGCAATCATTGCATAAATTTATCATCTTCATTGCTCATATCTTAGCATGGATTCATTAGTGAACATCTCATAAACCAAGGATAAGCAAGTAGAAAGGGAATGAAAAAAGGAAATGAAAAATGAAAAATGATGTATTAGCAGTTTGGTTCCCACTTCACAAAGGGCTGCAAGAAGTAACCATCCCTTGGAGCAAGCAGTGCATGGAAGAAAGGAAGAGTAAACTTACATACTTGGCTGCCTTATGTGTCTTGTTTACAGTTGCTTAAGTTAACCACACTGGAAATTAATTTCTCTTGCACTTCCAGGTTTCTCATCTGGCCCCTTGGATAACACCTTGGGGTGCAGACTCCACCCCCCATCATGCAGAATTTCCTCCGTGTCTGAGAGTGGCAGAAACAGCCAGAGATACCAGGGATGCAGCCGGTTGGTCTGGTGACACAACAACATCCAAGAAGGATAAGCTATTAGCTGTCCCCAAGCCAAAGAGAACTCCCTAGGATGTAGCAGCTATGGAAATGGAGCAAGTGACTGAGGGTCTGGGAGTCAGGGGGAATGGAGAGAATCTGAGGAAATCTGTGGGATATGCACACCATCCCTTCCATCTCGGAGCTTTCTTCTGGAATCACTTTCTTTCTGAAATGTATCCCTTAGAAGTTCGTTCAGTAAGAGTCTATTGTTAGTCTTTATTTCTCCCTCCTTCAAAGATATTTGATAAGTACAAGATTTTAGGTTAATAATTTGTTCCCTCAATACTTTGAAATTATAATTTTACTATTTGCTGTCTTTTGTAAGTGACTGTTTCTTTCCAGCTGCTTTTTTATTATCTTGTCTCTGGTGTTGTATTAATACTTCAGGGTTATAACATATCTATATGAATTCTTTGTATTTGTATTAGTCAAATTTTTAGGGCTCCCTGAATATAATGATCTAAGTCCTTTAATTATAGAAAACTCCAGACCAACATTTCTTTTTATATTACCAGTCCCCTAGCCTCTCTTTTCTTCTGGAACTAATTATATTCCATGTCGGACTTTCTCATTCTATATTTGACTTCTCTTAATGTAATAATTTCCATCTCTGTCTCTCTGAACTGTAGCCATATAGTTTCTTCAGTTCTATCTTCCAGTTTACTAATTATTTATATTCTATATATTCTAGCCATTGAGTTTTTAATTTCAATTGTTATATTTTTTTATATATCTAAGTTTTATTTAACCAATCAAGTTGATAGTGTGGTTCCCCATATTATACTTCCATACAATGGAAGCATGTTTCTTGGAACAACCTCTGTAGAAATTTTTTGACGTCTAGGCTGTAAATTCCTTGAAAGAGAATTTTTGTGTTTTATTTCTAACAAGTACATAAAATACTAACAATCTGGGCCACTTTAAACTAGATCCCCAACTTATAGCTTTGGAGATCATGAGATAGTGTGAATTCTAGTCTCATGTTTCCATGAGATTTTTCTTTTTTTTTTTCCTGGATTGCCTAGAATAAAAGCTAAGACAGACATGTATACCCACTATCTTCCTAGATGCAATGAGTTTTGCCTTTCAGCTTCATCAACTAACACTGTCACTTCTGGAAATTCAATATTATGGTGCTTGGAGGGGACCACTCAGACTTCATACACTGGTCCTGAGCTCTCTTATTTTCCACAAATATTACCATTAAACACATTCTAGACCACTAAGAATGAACACATAACCTAGGGCAAATGCAAGCTCCAGTGGTGGCTTAGCCATTTCAATTTGTCTTTCTCCTAATTTCTTGCCTCAGATTAAATATGTTACTTTCCTGACAGCATAGACATGTAATATTTTTTTTTTGACTAATCCATCAGAAAATTATATCAGTGAAGGATGCTTTGGACATCTCATTTGCTGCCATAGAGCATTGTAACTGATATACTAGCCCAACATTCAAATTCCCAGGACGATGTCCACAATTGATCTAGTTTGTCTGCCCACCCCTTGTCCAGAAGAAAGTAAGGTCCCTTAATTAACAATTCCACCATATCCAATAGGGAAAGGGCAAATATTCAAAATAATGTCAGCAGCTATAACAAGGGAAAAGGGATATGGAAGCTGTTCAGTCAAAAAAACAAGATGTGAAAGGCACATTTCCTTGTTTCTTACTTATTCATCAGTATGTAATGAAATGGTTGCATTTTTTTAAGTCAGAGCTGGTATAAAATCCTGGCTTTAACACTGTATTTAACTACATAAGTTTTCTGTTGCTACCATGAGATGTTGTTATACCATACTTAGTGCCTTAAAACAACACAAAATTATTATCTTAAATTTCTGTGGGTCAGAAATCCAACACAAGTCTCACTGAGCTGAAGCCGAGCTGCCCACAGGGGCTGCATTCATTTCCAGAGGCACCAGAGAATCCGCTTCCTGGAATTTTCCAGCCTTGGGAGACGGCCACATTCACCAGGTTGTGGCCCTCATCCTCCATTTCCAAAGCCAGCATGGTTGCACCTCTCTGACCCTTCTTCAGCTGGAAAAACGTTTTCCACTTTTAAGTAACCAACCCTTAAGTAACCATTCTACTTCTAAGGACTCATGTGATTAGACTGAGGCTACCTGTACATTCCAGGCTACTCTACCCAGCTTCAAGATCCTTAATCTTAATCATATCTGAATGATCATACTCTCTGCCATGCCTAACTTCACAGATTCTAGAAATTAGGATATGGATGTCTTAGGGGGCCTACCACAGTAACCTTAGCACAGTTCAATGAATTCTTCTTGGTCTGTTTTCTCATCTGTGAAACAGAAGTAATTATACCAGTATCTAACACAATGCCTCGGGAACAGTAGTAGACATTCCATAAGTATTTATTAAATGCAAGAATAAACATGGACATTACTCTGAGAGGATGAAAGCAGATAATATACGCAAAACATCGAAGACAGTGCTTGGAACATAGGCTCACCCAGAAATTGGCTATTCCTATTGTCTTTATGGCACTATTCTAGATGTTTTAAAGAACTAATCAAAGCACATTGCCCATTAAAATTTAGAATTTAAGAAAAATGATGTAAACTTCACTCAGTGAACTTTCATGTTTACAATATTAACAGACAAAAATGTTCTTTTTAAAAACACCCAACTACATAAAAACAGAAATACAGACTAATGAAACAAAAAGCCAAGAAGTAAATTCACACATTCACGGTCAACTGATCCTCAACAAGGGGGATATCCACAAGCACAAAAATTAAATTGGATCCTTATACTAACTCAAAATGGTTAAAGGACTTTAAATGTAAAACTTGAAACTATAAAACTAATAGAAGAAAACATAAGGAAAAATATTCTTGACACGGGTCTTGGCAAACATTTTTTTAGACATAACACTAAAAGTAGAGGGAAGAAAATAGACAAGTGAGGTTCCATCTGCACAACAAAGAAAACATTCAGAGTGAAAAGGCAATACAGAATGGGAGAAAATATTTCCAAGTTATGTATCTATTAAATAAGAGGTTAATAAACAAAATTTACAAGAACTCATCAATAGCAAAAACAACCTGAATTAAAAGTGCATGAAAGGCCCAACTAGATAATTTCTCAAAAGAAGACATACAAATGACCAATAGTTACATGAAAAGGTATACAAGATCACTAATTATCAGGGAAATGCACATCAAAATGGCAATGAGATATCACCTTCCACCTGTTAAAATGGCTATGATCAAAAGAAAAAGATAAGTGTTGGTGAGATAGAGAAAAGAAAGCCCTTACACATCATTGGTAGAAATGTAAATCAGCCCAACCATTATGGAAAACAGTATAGAGAGTCCTCAAAAAAGTAAAAAATGGGATGACCCATAAGATCCAGCAATCCCACTTCTGGGTTTAGCATCCAAAGGAAATGAAATCAGAGTCTCAAAGAGATATCTACACCCCCATGTTCATTGCAACATTATTCACAATACCCAAGATAAAGAAACAACCTAAATGCCAGTTGATGAATGGATAAAGAGTGAGATATATATATATGCACACACATATATGTGTATGTATATAAAGTATGTATATAGAGATATGTATATGTATACATATAGATATGTTTGTATACATACACACACAATGGAGTATTCAGCTTTAAAGAATAGAATCCTGCCATTTGTGACAATATCAATGAAGTTGGAGAGCATTATGCAAAGTGAAATAAGCCAGACATAGATAAACGCTGTAGAACCTAAAATACTCAAACTCATAGAAGCAGAGGGTAGAATGGTGGTTGCCAGGAGCTAGGGAATGTGGGGAGATGTTGGTCAAAGGTTCAAAATTTCAGTAATGCCAGATGAGTGAGTTTTGGGGATCTAATGCACAGCACGGTGACTTCAGTTAAAAATACTGTATTATATATTGAAATTTGCAAAGAGGGTAGACCTTAAACGTTCTTAACACACACAAGACAATGGTAACCATGTGAGGTGAAGGATAGGTTAATTAACTTGATTGTGTTAATAGTTTCAAAACATACATATATCAAACATCAAGTTGTACACCTTAAACATACATAACTCCTATTTGTCAATTACGCCTCCATGAAGCTGGAAAGAATTAAAAAATAAAGCATCCAACTATCTGTTGAACTCTAGCCTAAACTAAATTAATGCTATCCATGAATAAACATATTAGCATAGAATTTATTTTGGCTTCTCTTACAAGGCAAAACTACTAAGTACTGGGCAAGTCTCTGAGGTTCACCATCTGTCTGATGTTAATGTTAATGACAGGAAGGCCCTTGTCCAGACTGAGGACTCTTTTTCTTTTTCTTTTTCTTTGAGTTAAGCAACTGCCATAATTAAAAGACAATTATCCCAGTAGGTTCCATTCTGACATCCCTCCAACCCTCTTGGCTACCATTGTTTCTCTGAGCTTAAGAAATCACAACATTAAACAGAATTGTGTTTGCTATGATCACATGAAAGCTTATACCAAATGAGCTCCCAGGAAGCAAAATCATTTGTTCCTTGACACTGTAATTTTAATGCAGTTTTGTGGATCACTATTCATGACTGTTGTCACTTGCTGATTCATCCAATTCTAAACACCAAATATCCAAAACATGTCAGACCAGAAATGGACTAGAAACTCTTAAATAGCTAGGATGGATTTTTGCCCTCAAAAAAAAAAAAAAAATGCAGTCTGGTTGAGTATCCACATGTGTTTTTGTAAGTCTGCGAGGTAAATTAGAGCATGAAAAATCCTTAAACAACATATGTATTAAGATTAGAAAGAATTTGGTGATTCTTAATTAGTTGTTGAAGACTTCCACCACAGTTACCCTCTATTCTACATCCAGGTGGTAACATATTCTCATAGTTTGGATACATCTAACCAAACAGCCTTAAGTTTCAAGACTTGAGTCAAACACATGGAGAGATATAATATTTACAGTTTGTAAACAAATGTTTAATTATGCCAGTTATAAAATTCATGTAATAGAACTGTAAAACTTTTAACTATTTTTATTCACCTTAATCAGATAAGTATTCATATGTAGAATCATAGCTCTGTGACATTTGATCACTTGTTTCCTCATACACTCTCTCCATGGCCGCCTCTAAGGTGGTAACAATTCTAAAGAATCAGACATACCCCAACATTCTGAATTTCTTTAAATCTAGGTAAGGTAATAATAGCCAACTCTATTGGTCAGGATAGCCCAGTTTATGCCGTTGTAACAAATAACACCAAAAATCACGTGGCCCAAAATGATGGAGTTTTATTTTGACATATCCCCATCTTCACTGGGACGCACAGGCTAATGGATCCTCCACCATTTGGAGCATCACCAGTCTGTAAAACATGGATACATGTACTTGGAAAATCCCACTTTGATTCTAACAGCCTTCTGCCAGAAAAGACCCTCATCACTTCAGCTATCTATTAACCAAGTCAAATCCCGTATCCATGTCTAACTTCATGGAATGTACCTGGAAGGTGTGCAGAATGATCGAACATCCTTAATGACGAGAATACAATAGTCATTTTCCAGTTAAAACCAGCTTCCCCATGGAGTTATGTACCCTGTCCTGATACCGTGCTTTCTACCTTTTCAAATATCTATATTCTTCAGAATCTTCAGTTAAGATGGTCCTCTCTAACACATAAACGTTTTACTTCCTAAAGTGCTAACCTCTAGAACACTTCTGTACCTATTTAGACACCATAATTTATACATACAGCATAATGTCTTATGCATAAATGCAGACTTTCTGTTCAAATCAAATAAAATCCAAACACTGTTGGCATTGGGTCATAAAGTTCCTATTACATTTAAGGAAAGCATTCATTGACAGTTTGACATACAATCATATTTTACTCCAATGGTATCAGCTAAAAATTCAGAGAACTTACAGAGCAAGGGCACAGCCCTGCTGGAAACCAGAATTCAAACTGAGCCTAAATGGACTTCCTGATATCACATGGTGAATTTGCAACACGGCCTCCCGATCGCTAAGCGTTAAGATGATTTTGACATTTTTTTCTTCTAAAGAGAAGGTCAAAGCATTATCTCAAGGATAAAAATTATGTTTCACCTCTGAAAAAGTTTTTAAAATGATACAGAAATACTTGGAGAGACTACCAACATAAATCGACTTGTTCAACTATAGGATGTAGTATCACACGTGGAAAGTGACCAACCCTAAGTGATTTTATGGATGCTTTAGAAGGATAATCAAGAATATCATATGGAATATTCAAGGAGTTTGAACTCTATTCTGGGCTGTACCTTCCTAGTGGTGCATTCTTTTGTTTTCATAATGACTCCATTTATCTTACTATTAAAGATAGCTTATGGGGCTTTATTTAGGTGTAAACTAGCATAATTGTGCTGTGGAAAACCCAAACTGCTAAATATAAATGAAGGTTGATGAGTTGATGGATAACAGAGGAATAGTATCCTGGCCAAAAATCAATATTAATGGAGTGCAGCACCTACAACTGATAAAACACTTACCACTCTACTTCCAATAGTTGGGGTTTTTTTGCTTTTTATTTTGGGGAAGCGTGGTTGTACTTTCTTGGAAACTTAAATGAGCCTCACAGAAACATCTGAAAATTTAGCCATGTAAACAAGACAACAAAATACACACTCTAAAGCTAGAAAAACCAAATTGAGTCGGGGATGGAGAAAGCTAAATGAAGGTTGGGAGTGGGGAGGGGGTGTGGGAGAATATTGCAGAGAAAATAGCACGTGCAAGAGAGCAGCGGCAAAGGGATGAGGAAACGTTACATGTGCAAGGATCTGAAGAAAGTTCAGGAAGGCTAAACTGCAGAGAGGTAAGAGGACGGAGGCGCATGTGCTGGCTTCAAACCTCGCATAGCGTTTTAAGCTCTAGTCAAGAATTTAGAATTAATCCAGATGGCAAAGAAAACCACTGAAGGATGGAAGGATCTCAAGGAGAGACATGGCATGATTTTTGGTTTTTTCTTACGTTGTTGCTTAACAGAAAAGCAACGTAAGTTTAATAGAGTCCTGCCCGAACACTATATCTACTTTCTTTAGGAAAAATCGTGTCTGGAATTCCATTTGAAATACTACCTGAGGTTAAACTGTGCTGCTAAAACTAGCTCCGCGCATACTCTGAAAGGAACATTGACAGTAACGTGGCAAGTTGTGTAATTGTGGCGACGACTGCACCGTGGCGCCCTCTCCTGGCGGGACGGCAGGCACGCAAACTCCCTTCTCTGCGTCCCAAACATTCAAAGTGGCCCCTGACGGGCCATTCTCTACCAGATGGCATTGATTCTCTATGCTGCCCACAAAATTACCTTTGATAAAGTGTAAATCTTTATATACTGTTTCTTTTCTTAAAAAGATTCCAATTACCCACAGAAAAAGTTTTAAACTCCTCAATACAGCTTTTAAAATTATTCCCAATTTGGTCCTCTCCCTCCTTTTAGCTGTGGTTCTAGCTCATTCTTAAGCTCCATTTCCATGTACCTGCCACACCGTGCTACTTCTGCGCAAACCTCCTGCCATTCTCTAAAAACATCAGACGCTTCAAAATAACTCTGGATTTTCTTTCAAGCCATTTCCACAGACGAGAACTCCCTTTCCTTTGCCTTCCACACAGTGTAAGCCACACCTGGTCTTCAACTGAAACGCCGTGTCCTCTGTGGAGGTGCATTATCCTACCTGCCAGAAATGAGTAACTCCTTACCCTGGGCTCGGGCAGCCCTGGCACGGGCACGTCTAGCATCGCACCTCACACTGTCAGCCTAGACTAAAACAGCTTTTTGTCATCCCCAGTAAATTATGAGCAACTTGAGGGATAGAAACTGTGACTTGTTCATCTTCATAAATGCCCCATGAAGCCTAGCAAATTCTCTGCATGTATAGGCTGTCAATAGATATTTGTTCAATTAAAATAAAGAGGAAGATGGGTCTCTGGGGGGGATCTCAATTGGAGATTTAGAGGCGTGTTTCTTTGCAAAGGACACCAGTATCTTTGCCTTCATAGGCTGATTCCTTAGCTTCAGTCTCCACTGTGACATCCCATCATCTTCCCTCCCCCCTCCCATCTCCATTGCATTGTGTCAAGATTCCAACGAAAGAGCTTTTGGCATGGAGGTTTATTTCATTGGCAATCTCTGGTTAATGTGACTCACATGTCGCTTTAGCTGACAGGCAGAAAGCCACTAGTAAAACTGCAAGCTTCGGTTAGCTACTTACAGACTCGTGCTGGGTTTTTAAAGGTTCAACCCTGAAACAACCACCAGACATCACCTGCCTACTGATGTGACGCAAGAGGAAGCACACAGAAGCATCTGCGTAGTACCCTTGCTGCAAAAAGCTGAACTTGAATCTAATCAAGGCTCTAGACTGACCCCCATTATGAGAGCTACAGGGTATAACAGACCAAATTAAAAATGAGAAGACCAAAATGGGGTAAATTCTACAGGACAACTGTACTAGTTTCAGCAACAAGTCAATAGGAAATGTGAGGGAAATTTTTATATAAGAAGTTAGAAAACAGTATCAAAGAAAGAGAAAATTAGAGCCTCCAGAAGGACCTACATACTGTGAAATGGGCCAAAGAACGTTTCTATAGCTCCTTAATTCAGAGATCCTACTTTTCTGTGACCTCTGTTGGGGGATAGGGGGAGATGTAATCACTAAGCTTCTTCCTCTGACTCTGCCACTCACCTTTGGTGTTTCTGCCAGCCTTTCTGTGCTTCAGTTTAATTTTCTGCAAAACTGAAACCACCACAATGGTAGCTAGTAGAATAAGGGTAGAGCAGCCTTGTCAGTGTACCTGACTCATTAAATGACTTTTTTCAAAACAGATGACAACCGTAGTATGAGACTATCAGGATAAATTAACTAGCGGCCAAATTCACTGTGAAAAAGTGAAGAACTCTCCTCACTTGCCTGACTGGCTGGGTTACAGTGAGCAACTGAGAAGTTTAAAAAACAAACTAGGGGCTGCAAAGAACTCCAAAAGAAAAAGGTGTCTCAGCAAAGTTCTGTTGCTCCCTGCTGCAGCCTGAATGTATCCCCCAAAATGCATATGTTGGAATCCTAACCTCCAGTGCGACGGTCTTACAGGGTGGGGCTTTTGGGAGATCATGAGGTGAGACTTCATGAAGGCAGATCGGTGCCTGTGGAGGCTAAGGTCACACCATCCTGGATGCTAATCTACTATGTTGACTTCTGATTAACCCCAGTCCCCGGGGTGCTTTCTAGATTTCCCTCTTATTTACTGTTCCTTGTATGAGACAAGACACCCTGGCTGTTATCATAAACACATACTTAGCATAAATCCTGCCCTTAGGCAAATTGTAGGCTATGACACACACATACCATTCTTACCTTTCCCTGAAGGGTCTACTTTAATTGTCCTGCACATTTTGTTTGGAACACTGTACCCTTTCCCTGTGGTGTATAAGGCCAGGATCTACCTGCCTTGTGGCTGCCCAAGACCACGCTTCTGTCTAATAAGTTCACCAATGAATCATCCTCTACTGACAAACTGTATTTATCTGCCTCTTCCTTTGGTTTCTCCTTCTGCATTTGGGGGTCACTTTGCATATAAACCCCTTTTATGAAACAGTGCCCTTAGAAGAGACCCCAGAAAGCTCCCTTGCCCATTCTGCCATGAGGAGACACAGAAAAGATGGCCATCCATAAACCAGCAAAACGGGCCTTCACTAGACACTGAACCTGCTGGCACCATGATCTTGAACTTCCCAGCCTCCAGAAATATAAGAAATAAATTTCTGTGGTTTATGAGCCACCCAGTCTATGGTATTCTGGTATATCAGTCCAAGTGGACTAAGACACTCCCCTAAGGCAGAGAAACACCACAATGAGGAAACATAAGACTTAATTCTTCTGTTCAAAAAGAATTATCCTATTAAAAAATACAAGGTCTTCCTTATTAGTGCCAGCTACTGCTGTCGCAGCAAACCAGCTCTTAATGTTCTCATAATCTCCTGGATGCCAGTATACATAACTACAGGAGAGCAGTCAAGTTCTATTTTTAAAAAGCTGGGGGGAGCAGAGGGGAGGGTATTGTTCTTTATGTCCCTGTGCCTTCATCCTTCCATCCTCAGGTAATGCTATTGGAGGGAAGAGGAGTCAAAATATGTGCCCTGTGCTCAGGTGCAAAGTAAGCACAGAAAAATACATTTAGGTAAAGTCAATGAATGATGTGAGACTGTTAGAAGCTGTTGCTTATTTTTAGGTATAGCCCTGATGCCTCTAAATACAAGCGCGACAGCTTGCAAGAAGCTGTGAAGTGGTAGAAAGAGCAGTGACCTCTGGGATTTGTCACTAGAGGGATGTGGAATGGGCAACTTCTCTGAATCACAGCTAAAATGAGAATCATGTCACTTATTTCACGTGGAAATGGGGTCACGGATACAGTGACGCCATGTGGACTCTAAAGCTCTATCCAAAGGTTAAGGGTCACTACTACAAATTTTGTTGCTTCTTGAATATCAAATAGTAATCAAAACATTGTGCTAGAGAAAGACTATTTTTTATTGACCTTGCGCTGGATAGAAAGTCAAATCCCTAAATCTCTAGTAATAAAAATTCTTAAACATGGAAAAAATTTCTGGTGTACGGACTGAATAAATTTATCAATTGCAATTAAGTTTAATAATTGAGCAAAATAACCTATCATATTGGTAAGTAGAATATACTTGCTGTCCTTTTGGGGGCCCTGTAGGTTGTTAATTCTCTGAAAAAATAAAGGGTACATACTCATTTCCTTTATCAATTGAAAAATATCAAACCCTATTTCAGTTCTTGCATTTTTAATAAATGAGGACCCTTGATTTATTTCAGTAACATCTGTTGCCAAGTATTATCAAGGTGAAAGTCGCATTAGCCAATAAATTGGAAAGCCCACTCTTATTCTATTTGCAGTTGCATCTAACTATGACATAATATCAAGTGTACGTTAGGCACAAATTGTCACACACTATTCAAAGTTTTATATACATTAACTCATTTGTATAACTGAATAGTTTTCATATCTTTTTTAATTAACATGGAATAATTTTCTTTTTATCACTTTATATTTTGTTTTGTCCACATTTTTGCCATATTTGCAGATGAATAAAAGATGTTTTCACCTGTATCAAAAGGGAATTCCACACAGCAAAGGAGACAATCAGGAGAGTGAAATGGGAGAAAATATTTGGAAGCCATATATCTGATAGGGGGTCAATTTCTAAAATATGTAAGGAACTCCTGCAACTCAATAACAAAAAAAAAAAACAAACCCTGATTTAAAAATAGGCAAAGGACTTGAATAGACATCTCTCCTAAGAGGACATACAAATGACCAATAGGTATGTGAAAGGTACTCAACATCACTAATAACCAGGGAAATCCCAGTTAAAATGACCATGAGATGTCACCTCACATCTGTTAGGATGGCTATTATCAAAAAAAAAAAAGTGTTGGTGAGGTTGTAGAGAAATTAGAACCTTCACATGTTGAAGGGAATGTAAAATGGTTTAACCTCTATGGAAAACAGTATGAAGACTGATCAAATAATAAAAAATAGAACTACCATACTACCCAGCAATTTCTGGGTATACAGTATATCCAAAACAATTGAAATCAGGATCTCAAAGGGAGATCTGCAATCTCGTGTTGATTGCAACATTATTCACAATAGCCAAGATACGGAAGCAACTCAAATGTCCATTGAGGGATGAATGGATAAAGACAATGTGTATGCGCACAATGGAATATTATTCGGATTTTAAAAGAAATTCTACCATTTGTGGCAACATGGATTGACCTGGAAGACATTATTCTCAGTAAAAAAAAAAAAAAGTCACAGAAGGACAAATACATGATTCCTCTTATGAGGCATATCATGCAGTCAAAGGTACAGAAGTAGACAGTAGAATTATGGTTACCAGGGAATTTAGGGAACCAGGTGTAGCCCTCTTCAGTGCCATTACTATTAATAAATTCCTCCTAAAGCATGGAGTAGTTCAATTTACCTGTCCTGAACACTGAGAAATGTAACTGGCCAAATAAGTAAACTTTGTGTTTCATTATAAATGACATCATTTTTATTCTTAATTTAAGATCTTACATGACTAATAATTTCTAACATAGAAATAAATTTGCCTAAGTTCAGTGGGGAATAAAAGCACTTGTTTACATACTTTGCTATTTGTATAGCCAACTCATTATGTACTTTGTTTTCCTCAAATTCTAAAATTCCTGGTCCGTCCTTTGTGATGGCATAATGCGAATTCCAGTAGTCCATGCTGGCCACCAAATACAAATAGCGAGGACATTTTGCAAGTGCGGGAAGCCTGGTGTTGGTAATAGTTGCAACCCCAAGTCCATCTTTAGTTCTGACTACCAAGGTCCTCACGAAAATGATGGCATTGGTCAACCATGGCCAACCCACCTCCGTGACTTTGGTTGTTTGCCTCAGGGATGAGTTTCTCTACAAAACCTTTAGGTATAGAATTCCACAATTGGAAGAAATCATAAGGATTATTTCTCTATATACCAACCTACTCTTTTATAAACGGAAAAATTGAAATCAGGGTGATACATAATTTGCCAAAGATCACTCTGTTCATAGCGTTTACTTTTGGTGCTAAGATTGGTGAAATAACATGAGAACTAAACTGAACCAAAGAGGATCAGGGCAGTTTCCTGGAGAAGCTCAAATTTGGAAAACTCTAATAAGAGGATCAGCTGGGTGGGTTCTAATTCTGGTCCCATCAATCTGTAACCCTGCGCAATTCACTTAAATTCATGGATTTCAGTGTTCTCTAAGGCAATCAAATACCCTCAAAATCTTCAAACACCTTGAGCAAATGAGGAAGGTAAAATGTTTATTCATAATTGTTGACTAAAGAACAAAACGTATGATAAACACCAGATTGGAGGCATGAATTAGAATATAATAATAGCCAAACTTTAGTGATTACTTACAGAGATAAATGCTCTGCATACATTTTTGACTTTATCATAACATTGAGATAGTTTTCTGTTCATGTTGCAGGTGAGGAATTGAGACTTATGTTAAGTAACTAATTTAAATTTCCACCTATTAAGTGAGGCAATAAGAATTTTAACCCAGGTTGTCTAACTCTAAAGCAATGCTTTAAATATTATATTGCCCTTTGGATAACTCATTTTGCTGTCGTATTTCCTAACTAGTCACTTGTCTGGACTTTTTTTTCCCCCCTAAGAACAAACATGCTTCCCCACGACTCCTGATAAAATGCAATTCCTAGCTCTGTGGGCAGCCATTCACTCCATTTCCGTTCCCACTGGCATCTGTAAATTAGCCTTTGGTAATTATCTGTGTAGGAAGCAGCAGGCAGTGTACTGAACAATATAACCGTTGGTCAGATTCCAATGTGGGAATTCAGCATTCTTGAGTCATAAATCAACCAACCATAGTCCAACTTGAGGATGTGTTTGCTCAAGCTTTAAAAATAGGCTTAACTTCCATAGTTGTGGGCAAATACACCTTCTTATCCTTGAAATGGTAAATTCTCAATCTGCAAGAAAAAAATAGGTGTTCACACCTTGTCCTCAAAGACAATTGACTCCCACTGTGTTTGACCAGATGGTTAGTACAGTTTGGGAGCATTTGTCCTCCCTGGAGAATGTCTTGTCTCCCGTTCCAGAAGTCACCTTCAGGGACTAGAAATGCAGCCCTGGAAATAACTTTTAATAATGTAAAAGTTAAAATTTTAGACACAGTAGGAGGAGAAAAACTTCCCAGGAGGCCTAAAATTTCCGAGTTGTATTTTGTTACATCCCTACGTGGTGGAACACTCATTTCTTTTTTAATAGTGTTGCATTGTAGGGGAACTGGAGCGTATGGGAGAGATGAAACTAGAACAATCTAAAAGAATGGGTGATCTTGGGCTTAAGTCAGGAGTTGGCAAACTACAGCCTGTGGACTAATCTGTCTACCACCTGTCTTTGTAAATAAAGTTTTATTGGAACTCAGCCACACTCATTTGTTTACATACAGTCTATGGCTGCCAGAAGAGTTGAGTAGTTTCAGACTGTGTGACATGTAACACCTACAATATTTATTATATGGCCCCTTACAGAAAAAGTTTGCTGATCACTTAAGTTTGCTTAAGGCAGCACGGTGAATGGAAAATCTCAAAGCACTTACTACTTTGGAAGTTGTTTTTTTTTTTGTTTTTACAATACTGTATCTTCAAACGACAAAGCAGAGGTGCTCAGATCAGGTTACCCATTTGATCTCACTGAAGAAACTACAACCTAGAAATCTAGAGATTCACGTGTTGGACGAGGCCAGCAGGAGGAAAGAAGAGAGTATCACCTTCTAAATCACATCAGTTCTGTTAGCACATGGTTACTGTGCTGCTCCTATAAGAGCACAAAACTTGAAAGTCCTCCATCAAAATGCCTCCATAATGCTGGCAGAAGTATCCCATAATAATAAATTGCATTTATGGAAACAAGAGGGGAAGGGAAGGGAAGGGAAGGGTGCCAGGCACAATGGAAGATGCCTTTGAGAGCACTTAAGACATATTTCATTTATTCCACCAATATTTCATGTTATTTTCTTTACAAGTGTGAATATAGTCGAAGAAGAACCTAAACAGGCCTTTCTGGCTTTTCCCCTCAGTCTTATTGTTAATATTAGCATTAGATCAGGCTTTTTTGTCCAACCATAGTTGTACATGGCTGTCCATAGTTTGTTGGACCTAAGTATAAAAAAAGCAGTTTTCTCTGTATCCTTTGGGTCTTCATTCTGAAGTCTCCCATGACATGTAAAACAATGATCAAATAAAATCCATATGCCTTTTCTTTTTTAAAAAAAAATTGTGGGAAAAAATAAACCATGTAAACCAAGTCTCTTCTGAGAACTGAGATCAGATGTAAAAGTAAAGAACAGAAAATGTGATTACTGATCCTTTGGTCTAAGTAGGAAATGAAAGACAAACTTCAAGAAATGACGCTTAACACAGGTGAACCAGATCCTGGGAGAAAAGATGGTAAATTTTCTACCAAGAAGCAAGTTTTCCTTCTGACACCTATGTTTCAGAATACTTCAATCTTTTATTCTTGAATGATCTTGGGATTCCACTAAGAAAATACCAACTTAGATTGACAAATAATTAAGAAAATAACCAAATATTTTACCTCCAAAAGAGTACTCTTGAAATTCTCAAATTTAAAAATTTACTGAAGCATACATTCGCATTGCATACCTTATAGATATGAATTGAAATGAGTCCTTTAAGCAAACAGCACGTCTGACTGCCCACTGCTCCCAACTCGAGATAGCTTTTTAGTTCTCACTTGACCTTCACATGAAGTAACATTGAAAAAGTGATCACAAAACTAGAAACCATTCTCCTAAGTGAAGTATTGCAAGAATGGAAAAAAACACCACGCGTACTCACTATTAAATTTGAACTAACCGATCAGCTGTGCACATATGGAAAATAATACTCAACAGAAATCAAGCAGGTGGGAGGTGGAAAGAGGGTTGGGTAAATTCACACCTAATGAGTACATTGCACACTATCTGAGTGATGGGCACACTTATAACTTTGACTCAAACTGTACAAAAGCAATTCATGTAGTGAAAATGTTTATACCCCCATAATATTCTGAAATAAACAATAAAAAATGGTTCCCCAAGGAAAGCTACCTGCTAGTGGTAGTCATAGAAGGAGGAAAAAAAAAAGTAAAAATGGCTAAGAAATGATAGCTTTCTAAAGCCAGAAAATAGAAGGCTTATGGTGACATGCAGTAGTGACAGTCATGCATATGAGCTTTCAAGTTTCTACTAGCTATGTCATCTCAAGGGACAGAGCAGTTATGGTGCTGTACATTCTAGAATGTGCAATGTATGATGCAGACATTGGCCCCAAATATCAAAGAATTTAGCAGTGGGTTTGGATGCCCCCTTGGTAGAAAAAAACCATATTCACGAATATGTTAGATCCTAGAGGGAAATTCAACCATAAACAGAGATTGGAGGCAAATGTAATATGTACATACCATTATGTGGTCAAACAGTGAATTTGAAAGGATTTAG
This sequence comes from Avahi laniger, assembly GCA_963575035.1. NCBI lineage: Eukaryota > Metazoa > Chordata > Mammalia > Primates > Indriidae > Avahi > Avahi laniger. The sequence continues at coordinate 22,320 of CAUYSK010106859.1, forward strand.
CACATGGCAGTCAATAAGAATTAAAAACAGCATGGAAGCTATGAAGAAAAATACAGCAGGACAGTGAAAGAGATTGTCCTTCTGAAGAATCAAATGAAGAGCAAATATCTGGAAGTTACCTACTATAGGACTTAACAGGAAACTTCAGATCACTATTTGACATCCTCAATAAAATACGTTTTACTTAATACACATATAATGTAATGATTCAGCAAATGTAAAATGTCTTAAAGTGTTCTATTAATATAAAATAAGGGATTACTACTGTCTAGAAAGAACAGGTCAGAATAGTAAATTTAAAATGTGAAGAAAATGGTAAAAATGCATAAAATTAGATGAAATGAAAAACATAATGAGATGGAAATGGATAAGTGAGGAGGTTAGGATTCTACTCTGAGAAGTCACAGAGACATGTTAGCTGCTCACCAGTTTTATTTTCAAGCCTTTGGATGAAAATGCATGTGCATCTTTGGAGAATATACCAACCACTGGGTCATATGGTATGTGCACATTCAGTGTTAATAAATACTATCAATTTCCAAAGTATATGAATTTACATTACCAACAGCAGTGTATGACCATTCTAATTACCCCATTCTTAACAACACTTGACCTTTACAGTTTTTTCAACTTAGCAATTCTGGGTGGGGGAGGGGGACATATTAGTATCAAGGTGTGGTTTTAATTTGCATTTATCAGATGACTAGTAAATTTTACTCACATTTCATGTTTCCTCCCCTTGGATATACTCCGGGGTTCACATCTTTTACCATTTTATTTTATTTTTTTATTTTATTTTTTTTTTTGAGACAGAGTCTCACTCTCTTGCCTGGGGTGAGTGCCGTGGCATCAGCCTAGCTCACAGCAACCTCAAACTCCTGGTCTCAAGCAATCCTACTGTCTCAGCCTCCCGAGTAGCTGGGACTACAGACATGCACCACCATGCCCGGCTAATTTCTTCTATATATAT
>CAUYSK010106861.1:0-11718 GCA_963575035.1 Avahi laniger
TCACAGCAACCTCAAACTCCTGGACTCAAGCAATTCTCCTGCCTCAGCCTCCTGGGTAGTTGGGACTACAGGCATGCACCACCGTGCCTGACTAATTTTTTTTTCTTTCTATTTTTAGTTCTTTGGCTAATTTCTTTCTATTTATAGTAGAGACAGGATCTCGCTCTTGCTGAGACTGGTCTCGAACTCTGGAGCTCAAACAATCCACCCGTCTTGGCCTCTCAGAGTGCTAGGATAATAGGCGTGAGCCACCGCCCCTGGCCTATGCTTCCATCTTGAGCAGAGGTTTTGCTTTACTTTCCCTCCATTTTATGAGTTCTCTTTTTCTAGTATTTTAGTTAATCAGATCTACTTGTTTGATCTTCTAATTTTATTATTCTCTTATTCAGCTGTCCTTTTATTCTACTTTCTGAAGAGTTCCTTCACTTTATCTTCCATCTTTCTATTAAATCTTTTATTTTGGCTGGGTGTGGTGGCTGGCTCAGGCCTGTAATCCTACTATTTTGGAGACTGAGGCAGGAGGGAGCATTGCTTGAGGCCAGGAGTTAGAGGTCAGCCTGAGCAACATAGTGAGATTCCCTCTCTACGAAAAATAGAAAAATTGGCCAGGTATGGTGGTGCATCCCTGTAGTCCCAGCTACACAGGAGGCTAAGGCGGAAGGATCACTGGAGCCTAGGAGTTTGAGGTTGCAGTGCGCTGTGATGATGCTGCTATACTCTAGACAGGGCAGCAGACCCAGACCCTGACTCAAAAAAAAAAATCTTATTTTGACTGTCAACATTTTTTATTTCAAAGAGCCCTTGCTTTCTGATTTGTCATTTTTTCCCCCTAGCATTCTGTTTTTGTTTTATGGGTATAGTATCAGTAAAATCTGAGGATTTTAACTAGTTTGCTTTGTTAGTGTGGGGATTTTTTTTTTTCTTACTGTTTCTTGCGTTGTCTTCCTTTCTTCCCTCCAAGTTTTTCCTATTTGTCTCCTTGGTCTCTTTCTGTCACATTGGGCATTTTCCTCAAATTTCAGTTGATGCTTGGCTGTTTCTGTTCTTGTTTTGAGACAGGGTCTTGCTCTGTTGCCTGCACTAGAGTGCAGTGATGTCATAGCTCACTGCAACCTCAAACTCCTGGGCTCAAGCGAAGTGAACCTCCTACCTTGGCTTCCTAAAGTGCTAGGATTACAGGCCTGAGCCACTGCGCCTGGACTGTTTGTTCATTTTTAAGTGGACACCTCTGGAAAGCTGATTGGGAGCTCTGTATGAGCAGCTGAGCCTTCCTAACTGGTAGGCTTTTACTATTAGGTATATGTACAGAGAGACCCATCCATTTTCTTTAGGGAGGTTCACAGCTATCAGTCTATAAAGATCTTTATTTCTTGGCCTGTTTTTTTTCTCCCCAGAGAATGGGGAGTGTATATAAACCAGAATATTGTATCCTGGATTTATTTATTTGTAATTTTTTACTTTTTTTCCTTATATATTAACAGTTATTTAGTTTTCAACTTTCATTTGTTAGAAATCCATTCTGTTTGGTCTGTCTTAAAATATATTGCACCAAATCTTAAGACAAAGGACACTGGATATTAAGAAAGAGATCCACCTCAGTCTTTACAATCCAGTGCAGTTACTTTTCTTCCTGTGTGTACTCTGCTAGCATGATTACAAAAACCAAGACATGATACTTTATTTATTACATTTTTTATCTTCTCATATTATAACCCCTATACAAATGAAGACAGCTTGCTTCTCAATAGCACACCTCCCTGCCACACCTTTTTTTTTTTTTTTTTTTTTTTGGTGACAGAGTCTCACTCTTGTCGCCCTGGGTAGAGTGTAGTAGTGTCATTGTAGCTCACTAGAACCACAAACTTCTGGACTCAAGTGATCCTTTTGCCTCAGCCTCAAGTAGCTGGGACTACAGGCGTGCGCCACCACACCTGGCTAATTTTTCTATTTTTAGTAGAAATGGGTTCTGTCTTGCTCAGGCTGGTCTCAAACTCCTGAGCTCAAGCCATCTTCCCACCGTGGCCTCCTGGAGTGCTAGGATTACAGGTGTGAGCCACCACACTCTTTGCAGGCACTTGAGTTTTATATTTTCAGCTCCACTAAGTAGTTACCAGTCCCCTTTATGGTCTTAAAAAACTGGTTTGCGTTTCTCATATTCTGTTTGCATTTGCTTGTTCTTGTGTATTTATCCTTTTTTTAGGCTTTTTTTTTTTTTTTTTTTTTGTCATCCATGGGCTTCTGGGAGTGACTAGAGAAAAAGATAAATGTGCTTCATCTACCATGTTACTAGAACTCCCTCCCTTTATTCAGCCCTCTCCAATCTGGCCTCTGACCTCACCACTTCAGGGAAACTGCTCTTTTTTTTAGATCATCTTTCATCCCCACATTGCTAACTCTGGTGGCCATTCTTTCAGTCAGTAGCACTTGACACTCTTAACCATTCCTTCCTTGAAACATTCTTCTTCCAAGACGCCACTCTTCCCCACGTTTCTTTCTACCTCACAGTCTTTGTTTACTGGCTTCTCTTACTGCAACTGTTGTCCTTTTAATGTTAGTGTCTCTGGTTTTAGTCTTTGGCCCACTTCTATCATTCCGTCTCTTCTTAGGTGGTTTAGTCTGCTACTGTGATTTTAAGAATCCTGACTATTCTGAGGATTCTTAAAGCGATCTACTCCTTCCATCTCCACTGCTACTACTCTTGACCACTAGTCTGGACTCCTGCGATAGCCTCCAAACTGCGCCTAGCTTGCACTCTTGCTCCCCTGCAGTCCGTTCCTAACACAGAAGAAACTCCTTACCAAGGCTCATGAGGCCTTTAATGAGAATATCCTGCCCGTCAACCAAACCCGTGCTTGCTAGGGACCTGCACATTGATTTCATTCTGTGACTCTTCTTGGCTTTTCATATGGCCAGCTTCTTTTAATCCTTCTTGCCTCAGCTCAGTTTTCACTCTCTCCAAATGGAATTTGGAGATGGGGAAACAAATAATGAAAGGGGTAGAGTAAAATTTGTTCAGCCTTTTTGGAGATTTGGAGAGATTAGATAAATTTCTGTAATATTTTGAGTTAGTAACTGAGTTAATTTTGCAAGTGTAAAAAAATGTCCTTTTTTATCCTTTGTAACTTTTCATGCTGGTAAAGATGAATATTGCCTGCTAAACTTAGATATAGCATTACAGGTATTCGATTTTGGTAAATGTCCATATTCAGGCTGAGACAAAGAACTGCAAGTTGTCTGAGAGATTACTTTCAGACCTAATAGTTCAATACCCTTGTTTTATATAGATCTATTTCGGAAGATACTGCTAGGATATTGCAGGACTTAATGTTTTCAAAGGACAAACTAGAAAACTGCTTATATACACAGGTTTGTACGACTAAGAAGAAAAACTGCTTATAAGTGTTTGTTATAGAGAAAAAAGTCGATTACCAAACACTTCTGACTTAAGTAACTAAAATCTTCTCTTTGAGGTTCTCATTTTTGCTAAGAGGGATCTCAAACAGAAATTCAGAAAGACTACATATATATGCTCATATCAGCTGTATAGCATGTTCTATCTATTTCACTAGTAACTTTTTACAAATCCTGTTTCTGCAGTGATGGCTGATGAAGCAATGGAACATGAGCTTCAGGTGCAGTTAGACCATGATGCTGCAGAACAACCAGCTCCTGCTGAAGTGGCTGGCAGCCAGGGGGTCCTGCCTCTGTTCCAGCCTGTCCCTGCTGAAGTAGTGAGCAGCCAAGGGGGACCACCCCTGCTCCAGCCTGCTCCACAGGTGTCCGTTGACCTGACAGAGGAAGAGGTGGTCTCAGGTGAAGAACGTGTGGAGAACATTGATCCAGGAGCTTCAGAGGAGCAAAGGCAGGGATCTGGTGCTACCCGCACCATCCGAGTACCTTCAGTCGACTCAATGAACAGGTTCATCACTGGGCTGCAGAGACTTCATGGCATGCTGGAATTCCTGAGACCTCAACGTTCAGACCACAATGTGGGGCCAGTGAGACCGAGGAGAAGGAGGACGAGGGGGCCTACCTCACGGAGGGCAAGAGTTGGAGGGTCTCAGAGGACAGACAGTGCCAGGTAAATATATGTATAAGTCATGTGATTAGTACCCTACTAGGAATGATGAAACTCAGGCTCTGGTCTGAGTGCTGCCAAGGACTGGCAGTGTGACTTTTGGCAAGTCAGATAACTTTGCTGAATCCTCATTTCCTCATAAATCAGATGGAAATAAAAGTGCTTGCCTTACTTTATAAAGTAATTGAGGGGATCAGTTATACTGATGTGCTTTGAAAACTAGGTAGTAGTTTGTTGGTAACAGTTTCTATAGATGTTGGCTTTTCTCCCTCTTTTTTTTTTTTTGTGGGACAATGTATCATTCTGTCACCCAGGCTGGAGTGCAATGGCATGATCATAGCTTGCTGCAGCTTCCAACTCCTGGACTCAAGTGATCCTCCTATGTCAGCCTCCCAAGTAGCTGGGGCAGCAGACATGTGCCACCATACTCTGCAAATTTTTTTTTTTTTTTTTTTAGAGGCAGGATCTTGCTATGTTGCCCAGGCTGGCCTCAAACTCCTGGCCTCAAGTGATCCTCCCACGTTGGTCTCGCAGAATGCTGGGATTATAGGCATGAGCCACTGCACCCAGCCAAGGTTGATTCTTTTTCAGATCATTTGTGTCTTGTCCTCCAAGAAATATTTCTTAACTTGCAAGTCCACTGCACTCACCCAAGAGTCATTGTTTACTGGCACTCCACTTAGAGGTGCAATTAAATGGGCAGGCTGGATTTAGAGAAGCCTCATTAGAAATGGAATATAAATTAATTTACATTTTAGCTAAGTAATTAGGAAACCTTCCAGCCCTCCACCTGAGAATGTGTTGTAGAGTTGAAAATAATTTTCTTTCACAGTCTTTGGCTTGAACTTGCCTCTTAAAGGACTTAGATATCAAGTCTTCACAGAGTTATTATGAAGAATAGCAATTATCTATACACTGTTTTTTAACTTCTTCCTGGTTTATTTAAAATACCTCATTTCACATTTGGCCTTCTGTTTCTACAATGTTTAGAGATTTAATTCAACCTCTGTATTTTATATGTGAAAGAAACTTAGACCCTGAGAGAGGGTTTTGTGCGGAGTCTCATGGCTACTGCATAGGGAAGTTAAGCTGGTATTAGAACCTGGATCTGACTTATTTTCTACCCAGGCAGATGGAGAAAGCTTCAATAGATCCATTTGTTTTCTGACACTATGAAATATTAAGATGATATTAAAAAGCAGTAGCTGGATCATCTTTTTCTTATGTTTTACAAATGAGGACGCCAATAGGATAATTTGTGATTGGATTGTGGTAACTCTGGAATTGGCATTGTACTCTCCTGATTCTGGATTCAGCATTCTTTTTCATGAATCCTGCTGATTATTGTATCAGGGCCCACTATTGCTGTGGTTCCAGTCTCTGCAGTGCCTGTCAAAGATGACAGATGCCTACTTCTGTGTTGACAAGAGTTGCAAATGCACATTGCTCTGTAGGTTTAAGGTGTTAGATCATGAAGGCAGGGTAAGATTTCATATATTTGTGTCAGAGATGAAGACACCTTATAGTGCAATTTGGGGACCCTGTTCAAGTAAGAAAGTAGGATACCTTTCCATGGCTGAGAGTCATGATTGCTGTCCCCAGGAACTGGCTAAGTGCCCACAGGCCTCTTGCAGTAGTCCCCAGCCTTGCCTGTTCATACACTCACTCTTGTTTGGGGGACCTCAGAGTTGATTGCTCTTAGTCGGTTGCACTGACTTGTGTTAACGAACTCACAGGGAGGGTGACGCTTGTAAACCAGATGCCAGTTCACAGAGAGAATAGAACCACTACAGAGACCAAATTCTTTTGTTGTCATTGTCAACATGATATACCCAAAAGCCAAACTCTAGTCAGAAAATTGCTTGATGTATGTAGAGTCCCTGCTCAGGGAGTGGGTTATAGAATTTAGATGTTGCAAGATGTCATTCAGGCTGTTTGGCAGCCATATGTCTGTCTCCACAAGGAATAAGCCTTAAAGGCCAGGGACTGTGCAGTTCAGTGGAAAGAACATGGATTCTGGAGCCAGATAAATGTGGTATTAAAACTTTTTTTCCTACTACTGTATTGTAAGCAAATTCCACACTAAATTCACACAAAAGTGTGAGCTTTCCCAGGGCTGATCACTAGTAACTTCTGAATTTCTTTTTTAATTTTTAATTTTTTAATTTTTAATTTTATTTTTTTGGGGAAACAGAGTCTCACTCTGTTGCCCAGGCTAGAGTGCTGTGGCATCCGTCTAGCTTACAGCAACCTCAAACTCCTGGGCTCAAGCAATCCTTCTGCCTCAGCCTCCCGAGTAGCTGGGACTACAGGCATGTGCCTTCATGCCTGGCTCATTTTTTCTATACATTTTTGGTTGTCCAGCCAATTTCTTTCTTTTTTTTTTTTTTTTTTTTTTTTTAGTAGAAATGAGGTCTCACTCTTGCTCAGGCTGGTCTCCTGAGCTCAAATGATCCACCCGTCTCAGCCTCCCAGAGTGCTAGGATTACAGGCGTGAGCCACTGTGCCCAGCCAAACTTGAATTTCTTGAGATGAATTTCTCAGTATGGTGTTTGACATTTATTCACCTGACAGACTATCCCTGGGCCAGATGCTGAGAGCCTGGGCCAAGGTGAGCAGTTTTTGCCTCAGACTCTGCCAGGAAGCCAAAGCAGGAGAACGGTAAATAGTGACCTATTCTTACCAACAGGCTTCTCACAGACCTCTTTCCTTTTTGTTGAGACTACCTCATTGTGGCTGCCAGGGTCATCACTCACTCATCAAATATGTATAGCATTCCACTGTGGGATAGAATGAACTTGCCCTGGAGGTGTATTGGTGAACAGGACAGAGCAGGGTACTTATTGTCATGGAGCTTATGGAGTCTGGGACTACAGAGGACAAGGAAGGGGCAAAATGTACTATTTAATTCAGAGGTGATAAGTTCAGGGAAGGAGGAAGATTTCTTGGGTTCCAAAGCTGTGTTCCCAGAAAGAAGCCCCAGCACTGCCTTGTGCTGGTCTTCATAGTTCCCCTTTCCTTTGCTCCCACCTGACCTCAGAAATGTTTATTTTGCTATATAAAAGCAATATTAAAGAGTAATTTAAAAAAAAAAAAGTCAGGCACTTTTTTTCCATAACATCCCTAGAGATAGTTTATCATTTTTTTACTGATTTCTATGCAGAATGCTATTGATACACACATCAACAGCCTAACTTTAGCCTATTAGCCTATCTTTAGTATGTATTTTATTTGATTAAATGGCTTTGTCAAATGCCATTTTTATTCTCATGGTAGCTATAGCTGCTGTTCACTCTGAGTCTCCAAAAATAAGTTGATAAACTTGCTTAATGCCTTTAAAAAGAAAACCTGAATGATGATAGCAAAAATGGCAGAGTACAGAAAATTCTCTCTATAAAAAGCAGTGAAATTACTGGCAAAAATTGTCAAAATTCAACTTTTTCAGAACTCTGGAAATTAACCAAATGCTTATAGCAATCTAGGGAGTGATTATTAAAGAAAGCTGAATTTCAGCGAGCTGTAGTATTCCCTTTTCCTGTCCCCTTCACCAGCTCCATGGTAGCTCTGAAAGCCAACTGCCTGCAATCACAGTGGAAACACAAGCAGAATATATTTAGCATAATTCTCAAGGGCCCTAGGATTTTCAGAATGATGAATGAGCACTGGCTTCTACTGAAAGTCACCAGCTGCGTTAACCCGTAACAAGAGAATCAGCCTGTCCTTTGAAGCCTTAAAGCCAAGCATTGACTTCTCTTTAGCTGTGAAAGTCCAGGATGGCATCTTCTTCCAATAGAAGAATTTTTTAGCTACATTCAAAATCTGCTTAGTGTAGCCACCTTCATCAATTATTTTAGCTAGATTTTCTGGCTGACTTACTGCAGCTTCTACATAAGCACTTGTTACTTCACTTTGTATTTTTATGTTGTGGAGGTGGCATCTTTCCTTAAACCTCGTGAACCAACCTCTGCTAGCTTCCAACTTTTATTCTGCAGCTTTCTCACCTCTCAGCCTTCATAGAATTGAAGAGAGTTGGGCCATTGCTCTGGGTTAGGCTTTGGCTTAAGGATATGTTGTGGCTGGTTTGTCGTCTATCCGGACCACTAAAACTGTCTCCGTATCAGCAATAAGGCTGTTTCACCTTATCATTAAAGTGTTCACTGGGACAGCACTTCTAATTTCCTTCAAGAACTTTTTCCCTGCACGTACAACTTGGCTGTTTGGTGTAAGATGCCTACCTTTTGGCCTGTCTCAGCTTTTGACATGCCTTTCTCACTACCCTTAATCATTTCTACCGTTTGATTTAAAGTGACAGACATGTGACTTTTCCTTTCTCTTGAACACTTGGAGGCCATTTGTAGAGTTATTAATTGGTCAAATTTCAATATTGTTTTGTCTCGAAATAGGGAGACCCTAGGAGAGGGAGAGAGATGTGGCATTGGCCAGTTGATGGAACAGTCGACACACACATTTATTGATTAAGTTGATTCATTGATTAAGTTTGTTTTACATGGTCATGGTTCGTAGTGTCCCCAAACAATTACAGTAGTAATGTCAAAGATCACTGATCACAGATCACCATAACAGATCTAATAATAGTGAAAATATTTGAAATATTGCAAGGATCATGAAAATGTGTCACAGAGACACAAAGTGAGCACATGCTGTTGGGAAAATGGTGCTGATAGACTTGCTAGGCATAGGGTTGCTAATAAACCTTCAATTTGCATAGAATGCAATGTCTACAAAGCACAATAAAATGAGGTATGTCTGTGTACTATTGAAATAAATTGGATTAATCTGAACTAGATTGTTATAAATTGAGGTGTTAATTGTAATCCCAAGGACAGCCACTAAGAATATAATTTAAAAATATGTGGTAAACGAAATGACAAGAGAACTAAAATGACACACTAGAAAACATTTAGCCCAAAAAAGGCAGTAATGGAAGAATTAAGGAACAAAAAAGACATAAGACATACAGAAGACAAATAGTAAAGTGACAGACATAAATTCTTATCAGTGTTTACATTAAATACAAATGGATTGAGCGCTGATCCGAAGGCATAGATCAGTAGCATGAATTTTTTGATCTAACTATATGCTGTCTGCAAGACATACACTTTACATTCACAAATGTTATTATAATAGGTTGAAAGTAAAGGGTGGAATAATATATAGCCTGCAAACAATAACCAAAAGAGAGCTGAGGTTGCTACACTAATATCAGACAGAATAGACTTTAGGACAAAAATTGTTGTAAGAGTCAAAGAAGAGCATTTTATGGTCAAAGTATCAATTCGTCTAGAAGATTTAACAATTACAAACCTGTGTGCATCTACAACAGAGCTCTTATATACATGGAGGGAAAATTCACAAAATTAAAGAGAGAAATAGTTCACCAGTAATAGTAGGGGACATCAGTACTTCACTGTCAATAATAGGTAGAACAATCAGACAAAAAGGACCTAGAATGCTTGAATTGAACAATAGTATAAAACCAATTAGTTCTAGCAGACATCTGTAGAACATTAAACAACAGCCGAATATTCTTTAGTGTGCATGGAACATTCTCCAAGATAGGTCATATGTTTGGCTATAAAACAAGCCTCAATAAAAGGAGTGAAATTACATGCAGGATGTTCTCTGACCATAATAGAATAAAGTTAGTTATCAGTAACAGAAATTTGGGGAGTTCACAAATATGTGGAAATTGAACAACTCCTAAATAATCAAAAGAATAACAAACAAAATCCAAAGCAGGTAGAAGAAGGAAGGAAATAAGATTAGAGTAGAAATAAATGAAATAGAGAATAGAAAAACAAGAGAAAAAAAATTAACAGTTAACCCTCAAGTTCTTCTAAAAGATCAACAAAATTAACAAACTTTTATTAATAGATTGACCAAGAATTAGAGAAAAGTATTAAAATCGGGAATGAAAGAGAGGGAGAGGACATGACTACCAATCTTACAGAAGAAAACAATATCGGAAGAGAATACTGGGTATAATTTTATGCCAAGAAATTGGATAACCTACGTGAAATTGACAAATTTCTAGAAAGACATAAGCTACCAATACTCTCAAGAAGAAAATGAACATCTGAATAGACCAATAACAAGTAAAGAGATTGAATTAGTAATAATTAAAAAACAAAAACACTTCCCACAAAGAAGAGCCCAGGATCAGATGACTTCCCTTATGAATTCTATAAAACATTTATAGTTAGTAACACCAGTACTTCATAAACTCTCCCCAAAAATGAAAGAAGAGGGAACATTTCCCAACTGAATCTGGGTCCAATATTACCCTGATACCAGAACAAAATACAAACAGACCAAATCCAGCAACATATCAAAACAGTTATATACCATAACCAAATAAGATTTGTCTTATGAAAGCAAGGTTGTTTCAACAGTTAACGAAATACACCATATTATTACGATAAAGGGGGAAAAAACATGATCATCTCAACAGATGCAAAAAGCATTTGACAAAATCCAGAAAACCCTTTTGTGGTAAAAAACAAACAAACAAAAACAAATTAGGAAATGGAAGGGAACTTCCTCAACCTTATAAGGGCATCAGCAAGAAACCTGCAAATGACATCATAATAAATGGTCAAAGACTGAAAGTTTTACCTCTAAGATCAAAAAACAAGACAGAGATGTCTGTTTTTGCCACTTCTGTTCAAGGTTGTATTAGAGGTTCTAGCAAGGACAGTTAGGCAAGAAAAATAAATAAAAGGCATTCAGATTGAAAAGAAAAAATGAAACTATAGCTATTTGTAGATGACATGATCTTGTATTAATATTTATCATCAAATTGTGAAAGAAGACACGAGAGGCCACATATTGTATCATTCAGTTCATATGAAATGTCCATAGTAGGCAAATCCATAGAGACAGAGAGTATGTTAGTGGTCACCAGGGCATGGGAAGAGGGGGAAAGGGGGAAACGACTGCTTTGTGGGTACAGGGTTCCTTTTAGGTGTGTTTAAAAATGTTTTCATCTGGGCACTGAGGCTCATGCCTATAATCCCAGCCCTTGGAAGACTGAGGCAGGAGGGGATCACTTGAGGCCAAGAGTTCAAGATTAGCATGGGCAATGTAGCAAGACCCCGTCTCTACAAAAAAATAAGAAAAATTAGCTGGGTGTGGTGGCATGCACCATCCCAACTACTTGGGAGGCTCCTTTGAGCCCCCAGGAGTTGGGGCCTGCAGTGAGCTATGATCATGCCATTGCACTCCAGCCTGAATAACAGAGTGAGAGCCTGTCTCTTTAAAAAAAAAAAAAATGTTTTGGAAACAGATAGCGATTATGCTAAAAACCATTTACTTTTAAATCATGAGTTTTAAGGTATTTGAATTATGTCTGAATTTCAAAAAAGAAAAACAACCTGATTGCTATTTCTCATTTCAGTTTGATAACTCAAATAACAGGTGAGAGAAGAGTCCTAATCAGTTGAGGTTTATTTTTTTATTTTATTTTTTTTTTGAGACAAAGTCTCACTCTCTTGCCTGGGGCGAGTGCCATGGCGTCAGCCTAGCTCACAGCAACCTCAAACTCCTGGGCTCAGGCAATCCTACTGTCTCAGCCTCCCAAGTAGCTGGGACTACAGGCATGAGCCACCATGCCCGGCTAA
>CAUYSK010106864.1:0-34589 GCA_963575035.1 Avahi laniger
AGTCTGTCTCCCTTCCATCCGTTCATTCTCCCAAGTGTCTATTCGTCCTCCCTGGTAACCACTTACTGCCACTCAACAGAATTACCTGTATTCCTCATCCCCTCCCCTCTTAAGTGGGGGTGTATAAACTTCTGGACTCCATCGGGATATCGGGTAATCACTCTGTGATTCTCCCTGTGTGCACAGTAAATAAATCTCTCTCTTATGAATCTGCTTTATTGTGAGTTGATCTTTCAGCAAAACTTCTGGGGCAAAGGAAAAATTTCCCTTCACCCCCATCAGAGTTTCATGAGAGAAAAAGGGACAAGGGAATGGGTAGCGTCAAGGAAAACCTTGAGAGGTGATGGCAGTCATGCTAACAGCAGGGGAGGAGAGAGCCATTACTGTCCCTGGGCCAGAAGTCAACTGGAGGGCACAGGTGGGGTCGGGGGGAGCCAGGCGTGGAGGCAGCCAGGGGAGAAATGCCCCAACCGGGCCTTCCTCTGATCTCTGCTTCCTCCCAGTGTCTGCCTCCTGGGATCTCTGTGGGGGCCTCCTGTTGGCCAAACCCAAGGCAAAGCCAAAGGACAGGCGGGTCTTTGATGCAGGGAGAGAGCAGGGCAGAAAAGGCAGGACAAGGCTCCTGGAGGAGCAGGAAGAGAATATCCAGCATAAGAAACTGGGACCATGACAGACACACTCTGATGCTCGGTCCTTCCCAACTTCGGCATGAAGTACTGGGACATGGACGGGATCTTCGGAGCCACAGGGACCTGTGCCCAGCCCAAAACTTACCCGACTGTAGACGCTGGGGCCAGTTCCCTAATGCCTACTGTGGAGCAATGGAAATGACAACGTGTATCTTCCAGGTTTTGTGCAGATTCAAAGAGAGAATGTGTCGGGCACATATTAGGTTGAGATTGTTGATATTTGATTATTCGTGATCTACAAAAACAGTAATTACATAGAATTAGAGGTGTTCAAATCATGTTAGATGGCTCTTCCTCTCTGCCCTTCCCCGTTCTCCTGTTCGCTTCTGTGATTTGGAGAGGCAGACGGAGGCTGGAAGGCCGTGCCTCGGCCCCACACTCTCGCCCATCCATTTCTTGTCTTTCTACTGGAACAGAACAAAAGGGCGTCTCTCGCCCCTCAGCCTCCAGCGAGACAGCAGCAGGGGCCGTCAGGCCCCATGTTCCCTGTTTTGGTAAGGCGGCTGGAGGTCACATGGAGCTGAGGGCAGCTGGCTTCTCTTTTCCAGGTGTGGAGGAGAGGGCAGGAGCCGTGGGGTCTGAGCTCTCTCTCCACATCTCCCTCAACCCGGGAGCCACCTCCGCTCTCCGAGCAAAGTGCCAAATATGACACTTTGCCCAGAGGAGGAGCTCACTAATGATTTGATAATGACAATGAATGACTCTCTGGTATTACCCTGGTCTTGGCCCTGGGGACGTGTGTGGACCCTGGGCAAAGGGTCCCTCTCCTTGTCCTGCTGTCACTATAAGCCTAGGAATCCAGAGGGTCTATACCCATGGCTGGGTCCAGTGGCTCGGAGCTGAACCGAACCATCCGTCAGCCTGGTCACTGGGCCCCAGGACAAGCACAAGGGCTCCTGCTGCATAATCTGGATCAAGGACAGGCACAGGCACCGAGAGGCCACAGGTCAGCTCTGCGCCTGGTCAGCCTGGCTGAGCGCACTCAGCGGCCATCACCCCATCCCTCTAACGCAAAGCCCAGGGGCCTCAGCTCTGCTCCCAGAGAGAGGGACCCTCGAGCTATGAGGTGCTCGCCATACTTGTTTTGTCCATCCTCTCTCCCCAGGGCCCCTCCTGAGTCTCGCTCTTCCGCTCTCAGGCCCTCCGCGAGCACACCACAAGCCCAGGCGGGGCACGGCCGCACTCCTGGGGCCCAGGGCCAAGCGTGTGAGCCTGCCCTGCAGTAAGGGGACTTGGCTGTGGTCCCAGGGTCAAAGAAATGACCATTTATTTACAAATTAACAGAGGGCTGAACTGGCGTGGAGCCTGGGTAGGGGTGTGGAAGGAGGGGCTGTGGCCCTCTGGTCCTCCTCACGCCCAGATCCAGGAGGAAACTGTGCCCCATGCCCAGCACCTGGCTGTGTTTCTCCAACCCACTGGCTTCCTTTCATGCCACAACCCACCCCTTTCCACTGGCCGCCCCGGAGGACCACACCAGAGAGACACAGGAGGGCCTGTCTCCCTTGCCCAGAGAGCCTGAAACGTGGGCCCTGTACGATCTCCAAATGTGATTATTCAGTTACAATTTTTTGTTAAAAGTATTAATGAAAAATTTATAAATCCCATTGCAGCATTTATCCATTTCTTAAAAATGTAGCAGAAGCTTTGAGAAACAGAAGTAGACTGTGCCTTTCTCAGTGAAAGGCCCTGCTGTAGAGGGTCCCAGAGGATCAGACATGGAGCAGGTGCTTGAGTGGAAGAGTTCTAGCTCCAGCCCCTCCTCTCCCCTTGTCTCTAAGGGAACCCTTGAGTTAGGATAAGTTCACAAAGTAAATTCTGATCTGCCTGAGACCCAGAGCTGCCGGCTGTCCCTCTGCTTTCTCTAGGTGGGTGGGCCAGCTTTTTCTCTAACCTACAGGGTGAGGGCTGCGGTCCACCCAAGAGGGGCCAGGCCTCACAACCCAGCAACTCCTGCTTCACCAGCAGCTGCCAAAACCCACACACGTGGACATGGCAGAGACTTCTCTGGGAACAAACTCCTGGGCTGGGCGCAGTCACCTAGGACACCCAGAAGCTCAGAGCCCCAGAAACACACACATCCACCCAGGGAAAAATTACAAATTGCAGGCCCTAACCTCCAGAGGTAACAGCCTTGTAAGTAGAAGCAGCCACTGAGGGTTAACAATGTGTTAAGGGAGAACGATTAGGTCAGGCAGTTTATTAACTTGCTAATGTAATAGGCGGCTGGGAACCCTGAGGGAGGAAGTGATGATAATAATACAATAGCTACCATTTACTTTGTGCCAGTAACTTGACTAAATGTTTTACAGACATTGTCTGCTTAAATCTCAACAGCCATACTAGAATTTGGATATTGTTTTTCTCACTTCATAGATAAGGAAAATTGAGGGCTAAGAGAGATTAGGTAACTTGCTGGCTCATCCAAGAGTGAGGGATAGAGGATTCCAGCCCTGATCTGCCTCGAAAGCTTCTCATGCCAGGGTTTTGTGTCGCCCTTTCTGGAAGGGAGAGGGACAGTCCTCCTGGCAGCAGATTCCAAGAGCGGGAACAATGGGCTTAGGAGATAGCAGGGTCAACAGCCTCACTCTACCTAGCTTACCGCTGATTTTAAAATTTGATCTCTCTCAAAATCTCAGTTCAAATGCTGTCTCCTCTTAGCTGCAACCCATCTCTTCATTAATTCATTCATTTATCACTCGATCATTCATTTGGTCATTATATTTTCAGCTCCTATGTTGTATCATGTGCTGTGCTTTTCCCTGAGCCTGTCAGGACAAGTAAAACATGCAAGTGCTTTGAGAACCTGGGAGGGAGAGTTCTTCTGCCTAGCGGTAGAGCTAGGGAAGGCTTCCCTGAGGAGGAGGCATTTGAGTTAGGCCTGGAAGGATGTTTGGGTTTGGTTTGGGAATCCTTCTGATGGAAAACTGCAGGTGGAGATTTTAGGCAGAGGGAACAGCATGCTGGAAAGCCAAACCCAAGAGACTCTCTCCACCAGACTTCACCTGTAGTGCTTATACATTTCAGCAAATCCTTCTCTTCTTGAGGTCCCCCAAATTTGCTAGCATCCCTGGCTTTCCAGGAAGTGGCCTTCTTTGCTATCTTTGAGAATGGGACCCTATGAGCCATGTCTGTATTCCCAATGGGGCTCCGTAGGCAACAGCTCTGTAAGTGAAAAGTGAAGTCAACCCTTGTTCCTTTCAAGTAGCTGGTCATACTGAATTCAATGAGGATCATCCTCAAATGTGACACTCCAGGCATTGGCTGTGAAAACCCAAAATAAGTGACTGAGGCAAAGATCTCAATCAACTTTTTTATTAATAGCTTCCACATGAGTGACAACATATAATATCTATCTTTTTGTGCCTGACTTATTTCACTTAACATAATGACCTCTAGCTCCATCCATGCTGCTGTGAATGATAGGATTTCAATCTTTTTTTATGGCTGGATAGTATTCCATTGTGTATATATCACATTGTCTTTATCTGCTGATGGATACTTAGTCTGAGTCCATATCTTGGCTGATGGATACTTAGTCTGAGTCCATATCTTGGCTATTGCCAATGGTGCTGAAATAAATATGGGGGTGCAGGTAACCCTTTGATATACTGACTTTCTTTCTTTTGGATAAATAGTCAGTAGTAGTGGGATTGCTGGATCATATAGTAGTTCTGTTTTTAGTTTTTTGAGAAAGCCTTCATATTGTTTTTCATAATGGCTGCACTAATTTACCTTCTGGCCAAGAGTGTATAACAGTTTCCTTTTATCTGCATCATCACCAGCATCTGTTATATTTTTTTCTTTCTGGGGTGAAACCATATCTCACTGTGGTTTTTGATTTGCATTTCCCTGATGATTAGTGATGTTGAGCATTTTTTCATATACTTTTTGATGATTTTGTTTGTCCTTTTGTTTGAGAAATGTTTATTCAAATATTTTGCCCACTTTTTAATGGGATTGTTTTTTTGCTGTTGAGGTCTTTCTGTGTTCTGGATATTAGTCTTTTATTGGATGAATAGTTTGCAAATATTTTCTCCCATTCTACAGGTTGCATTCTGTTGATTGTTTCCTTTGCTGTGCAAAAGCTTTTTAGTTTAATAGATTCCCATTTGCCTATTTTTGGTTTTGTTGCTGTACTTTTGAGGTCTTAGCCATAAAATCCACCTAGATCAATGTCTTGAAGCATTTTATCTATGTTTTCTTCTAATAGTTTTATAGTTTGGGGTCATGTGTTTAAGTCTCAAATCCATTTGGAGTTGATTTTTGTATACAGTGAGAGATAGGCATTTAGTTTCATTCTTCTGCATATGGATCTACAGTTTCCCCAGAACTATTTATTGAAGAAGGTGTCCTTTCTACAATGTATGTTCTTTGTTGAAAATCAGCGGGGTATAAATATAGGGGTTTATTTTTAGGTTCTCTATTATCTTCCGTTGGCCTATGTGTCTGTTTTTATATCAATAGCCATGCTGTTTTGGTTACTATAGCCTTGTAATATATTTATATATATCAGATAGTGTGATAATTCCAGCTTGTTCTTTTTGCTCAGGATTGCTTTGGGTATTTGGGCTCTTTCTTGGTTCCATACAAATTTTAGAATTGTTTTTTCTATTTCTGTATAGAATACCGTTGGTATTTTGATAGAAATTATGTTGAATCCATGGATTGTTTTGGATAGTATGGTAATTTTAACAATATTAATTCTTCTTATTCATGAGCATGGGATGTCTTTCCATTTGTTTGTGATCTTTTCAATTTCTTTCATCAGAGTTTTGTGGTTTTCCTTGTAGAGGTCTTTCACAACCTTGATAAAATTTATTCCTAGGTATTTTATTATTATTTTGTGCTTATTGTAAGTGGGATTGCCTTTTAAATTTCTTTTAAACAAGTTCCTTATTGACATATAGAAATGCTACTGATATTTATATTGATTTTGTATCCTGAAACTTTACTGAATTTATTTATCAGTTCTAAGAGTATTTTGGTGTGGTCTTCATGTTTTTTTAATATGTATAAGATCATGTCATCTGTAAAGAGGGACAGTTTGACTTCTTCTTTTCCAACTTGAATGCCTTTTATTTTTTTCTCCTGCCTGATTGCTCTGGGTAGGCCTTCCAGTACTATATGTTGAATAAGAATGGAGAAAGTGAGCATTCATGTCTTGTTCCAGAGCTTAAAAGAAAAGATTTAGCTTTTCCCCATTCAGTATGGGGCTAGTTGTGAGTTTGTCATATATGGCTTTTATTACATTGAGATATGTTCTTCCATACCTAATTTGTTGAGAGTTTGTATCACAGAGGGATGTCAAATTTTATCTAATGCTTTTTCTGAGTCTTTTGGAATGATCATACAGTTTTTGACCTTCATTCTGTTGATGCAATATATCATATTTATTGACTTGCATATGTTGAATTATGCTTGCGTCTCTGGGAATAAATTCCACTTGGTCATAATGTATTATCTTTTTAATGTGTTGTTGGATTTGGTTTTCCAATATTTTGTTGAGGATTTTTGTATCTATGTGTATTAGGCATATTGGCCTGTAGTTTTTTTTTTTGTGTGTGTGTGTGTGTGTGTGTGTGTGCATGCGTGTGTGTGTGTGTTTCCCCATCTGGTTTGGTATCAAGGTAATTCTGGATTCATAGAATGAGCTAGAAAGAATTTTCTTCTCTTCAATATTTGAAAATAGTTTCAGAAGAATTAGTATTAGTCCTTTTTAAGTTTGGTAGAATTCAGCAGTAGAGCTATCTGGTCTTGGACCTTCTATTGTTGGGAGAATTTTATTACTGATTCAATCTTGTTATTCATTATTGGTGTGCTCAGGTTTTCTATTTCTTCATGGTTCAGTCTTGATAGGTTTTATCTGTCCAGGAATTTATCCATTTCCTCTAGGTTTTCCAATTTGTTAGTGTATAGTTGTTCGTAATAATCACTAATGATTTGTTGTATTTCTGTGGCATCAATTGTAATGTCTCCTTTTTTGTTCTCATTTTATTTATTTGGGTCTTTTCTCTTTTTTTCTTAGTCTTGCTAGCAGTTTATCAATTTTTATTTTTAAAAAATTAACTTTTCATTTCATTGATTCTTTATATTTTTTTTAGTCTCTATTTCATTTAGTTCTGCTCTGATCTTATTGTTTCTTTTCTTCCACTAATTTTAACTTTGGTTTTTTTTCTTGCATTTCTAGTTCCTTGAGATGCATTCTTAGGTTTATTTGAAATCTTTCTACTTTTTTAACATGTATTGCTATAAAATTTTCTCTTAGCATTGCTTTTATTATATACCATAGATTTTGGTATGTTTTATTTTCATTTTAATTTGTTTTAAGAATTGTTTCGATATCCTTCTTAATTTCTTCATTGACTCAGTGGTCATTTATGAGCATGTGTTTTACTTTCCATGTATTTGTACAGTTTCCCAAGTTCCTCTTTGTCGTTGCATAAATTAATATTATTATATTAGAGACAGAAATGATCTCAGGAGTTTTGCAGGGCTTTGCCCTGAAGGAATATGTGAACATGTTAATTTGCATATCAAAAGCTGCTCCACATCAGAAGGGCATCTCAAAGGTCAGTAGCAGCTGCTTTCCAAGGGGACACTGCAGTCTCAAACCCGCGGTTCTCGCCTGCTTTGAAGGACAAAGCAAGGTCTACATGGAACCACGGGATGAGAACTGATCAAAGAGTGTCCACCTGAGAGACAGATACCTGCAGCTAAAAACAATTAGTCCAAGGGACAGTCCCTGTTTGACTTCTGATCACCTGTCTCTATCTACAATAACTAGATAAAGAAATATGGAGCCACTATATCTCTGTTTATCTCTTCTGTTAAGTGATAGCTTTATCTTAGAACTTAGAAGTTTGTCCTTGAAAGATTTTGTAACCAGAGTCAATTAAGGGATCTATAGAAGCCTTTGAAATACTTTTAACCTCAAACGAACTACCTATTATTATGTAAATCTGTTACCCCTGGCAACCAATCTCTGTACCTATAAATAGCCATGGGAAACTTTATTCTGGGCCTCACAATTGACGGGGATATTGTGTGGACCTCTGAGTAGCCCCACTTTGCTTTCTCTTTATAAATCTATAAAACTATACCTTCATCTCTGTGTATTATTTCTATTATTTTCCATTTTCTATTATTTTCTTATCCTTTGTGATGGCCCCTGCCTAAGGGACATAATTTTTTGCTGGGAGCATAGCTAACTCCCCACACCTCTTGCTACTGATTTCCAGTTTCATTTCATTGTGGTCTGAGAAGATAGTTGATATAATTTTGACTTTTTAAAATTTGTTGAGACTTGTTTTATAGCCTAACATATGCTCTAGTCTACAGAATGTTCTATGTGCTGATGAGAATGTATATTCTGTAGCTGTTTGATGAAATGTTCTGTAAATGTCTGTTAGGTCCATTTAATTTAAAGTGGAGTTTAATTCAATGTTCTTATGTTGATTTTTTTTCCCTAGATGATCTGTTCAATGCTGAGAATGGGGTGTTGAAATCCCCAGCTATTATTGTACTGTAGTCTATCTCTCCCCTGAGATCTACTAATACTCATTTTTGTATGTCTGGGTGCTTCAGTGTTGGATGCATATATATTTAGAATTATTATGTCCTCTTGCTGAATTGATCCCCTTGTCATTATATAACAACCTTCTTTGTTTCTTCTTAGAGTTTTTGACTTACAGACTTATTTTACCTGATATAAATGTAGCTACTTCTGCAGGATTTTAATTTTCATTTGTGTGGATCATCTTTTTCCATCCCTTCATTTTATGTGTCTTTACAAGTGAAGTTGAGTTTGTTGTAGGCAGTATACAGTTAAGTCATTTTTTAAAGTCCATTCAGTCTGTATCTTTTAAATGGGGTATCTAATCTGTTAATATTCGAAGTTGTTATTGATAGGTGAACACTTATACCTGTCATTTTGTTAATTGTTTTAAGGTTGTTTTGTATATCTTTTGTTCCTTTCTTCCTGTCTTATTGTTTATCATTGCAGTTTGGTGGTTTTCTATGGTGATAATTTTGACTCCTTTCTCTTTCTCATTTGTTTATCTGCTATAACAGTGAGTTTTATACTTTATTATGTTTTCATGATGGTAGATATTATCTTTTTGCTTCCAGCTGTAGAATTCCTTCAATCATTTCTTGTAGGGCCAGTCTAGCAGTGATAAATTTTCTCAGTTTTTGCTTATCTGGGAAAGACTTTACTTCTTCATTTTTGAAGGAAAGTTTTGCTGAGTATAGTATTCTCATATGGCAAGTTTTTTTTCTTTCAGCATTTTGAATATAAGATAACATTCTTTCTCAACTTGTAAGGTTTCAAATGAGAAATCTGCTGTTATTCTGATGGTAATTCCATTATATATGTAACTTGGTGCTGTTCTCTGCTGTTTTAGAATTCTCTCTTTGTTTTTGACTTTTAACAGTTTGACTATAATGTGCCTTGAAAAGATCTTTTTGGGTTGAATCCATTTGGTAATCTTTGAACTTCCTGTATCTAGATGCCTATATGTCTTCCAAGACTTGGGAAGTTTTCAGTTTTTCTTTCATTAAATAGGGGTTTTTTAATGCCTTTGTCCATCTCTTCTCTTTCTGGAACTTGCAGAATTTGAATATTTGGTCACTTTATGGGTATCCCATATGTCACATAGGATTTCTTTATTCTTTTTTGTTCTTTCTTGTTGGCCTGCTGGGTTATTTTAAAAGACCTGTGTTCAAATTCAGAAATTCTTTCTTCTCCTAGATCTAGCCTACTGTTGATACTCTCAATTGTATTTTTATTTCATTCATTGATTTCTTCAGTTCCAGCATTTCTGTTTGGTTCTTTTAATATCTATCTCTTTGTTGAATTTCTCCTTGAGATCATGAATTGTTTTCCTGATTTTTTGTGTTGTTTCTCTTATATCTCATTTGTATTTTGTATTAAAGACACTGAGTTTCTTTAATATCATTATTTTGTATTTTCTTTTAGCTGTTTCATAAATTTTCTTTTCTTTAGGATCTGTTCCTGAAGAATCATTAAGTTTCTTTGAAAATGTCATGTTTCTTTGCTTTTTTATTTTTCTTGTGTTTTTACATTGATATCTGTGCATCTGGTGTAACTGTTGCTTCTTCCAATTCTATGGATTGTCTTTATTAGGGAAAAACTTTTTCTTATAGATGTATCTATAGTGTTGTTTGAGTAGAGTGTTTTGGCTTTGATTTGAGGAGATGTAATAGAGTAGTCTTTGTATGATTTCTTTGGCTGTAGTCAGTGTCAGTAGTATCTTTGAGTTCCTCAGTGACTTATACTTCATTTGTTAGTGGAAGTTGTGGCGAGACTTTTTTGGGCATGGGGATCCCAGGTGAACCATCCTCAGGCACCAGTGGTGGCAGTGACAGACAGGAAAGACCTGTTTTCAGGCCCTCAAATAGCATGCTTGGGTGCTGACAGTGGCAAGCATGGTAGGTTAATCCCTAGATCCTCAGACGATGCGCAAGGGTGATGGCTCCAGGTATAGTGGGTGGGTCAGAAGTCCCAGGACCTTGAATGGTAAGTGTGGCACCAATGACCTATATATCTTTTTTTAAAAGAGACATCCACTGCACTGGGAATAACAAAAAGTCTATAGGAAGTAGGTCTGGGGATGGTGCAGAAGCCAGATGATATGATCAAGAACCCAGGCTCTGTTCACTTCCTTCTGCTTGTCTCCAGGTATAGCCTTTACCAGCTGGTTTTTACTGCCTCAGTACACCAAACAGCATGTCATCATATAACACACCACTTGGGCTCTCCTGTCCTCTGGCTTCCAATTGAGTTTGACAAAGAGGAGGGATCAGCACAGATTTAAGGGGTGATTATGGAGGCTGAGAATTCCCATAATCTGTCATATGCAAGGTGGAGAATGAAGAAAACTGGTGGTGTAATTCAGTCTGAATCCAAAGGCCTAAGAACCAACGGACCCAATGGTATAAGTCCTGGTCTGAGTTTGAGGCTAGAAACCAGAAGTGCCTACATCTTAGGGCAGGATAAGATAGATGTACTAGTTCCAACAGAGTGAATTTTTCAGAAGAGAAAATTTTTATTGCTATCAGTTTTCTACAATTTAATGTCTACTGCTGCAGAGTTGCAGAATAGCCTTGTTAATCAAAGGCAATTTGATTAACATCAACCTATAGAGTTAGATCATCCCTGAAAGTCCTAGTAGACAAGGCCAGCATTTCATGGAAGGCACTCCTAGCAATACTTTTCTTCATTTTCAAGTCTTTGACAGTTTTTCCTTCTGAGAAGCCTGGAGGTTTTTTAGAAGAGTTCAAGTGTGTGTGTTTGGCAGGGGGTGGTATTTATGTCACCAATGAGACAAGATTGTGAAAGCCTTCTATGCCATGCTAACAAATCTGAACTTTATTCTGTACAACAGTAAGGTTATGAATCAGGGATGATAACTTTATATATTAAAAGGAATCACTCTGGTATCAGTGGAAAATAGTTTAAAGAAGAAAGAGATGGAGGTTGGGAGTGCAGTTAAGCAGTTGGTATAATGGTCCTGGGAAAGAATAACTAGATCATTAAATAATCAGTAAGAGGATGAGATGAGGAATTTCAAGGGCAAAATCAAGGTACTGGTAAAAAATGTAAAAACCAAAGTGAAACCAACTAACACTTGCCAAAGTATTAGATTTAGAAATCCAAACATAGAATGTATCAAAATCACCTAAGTTTCCCAGCTCGTAGTCATTGTTGGAGTCTGTGCATACAGGAGGGGCAGTAAGTTCCAGGAGAATGAATTCAGTTTTAGACAACTGCATGAGAAAAGGCCTAGAAACCTCCAATGATGACATCTAAGAGCTGCTTGAAAATAAGGTTGGAAGTTAAGGAAAATGGCTAGGTCTGGGAATGAGGTGTTGAAGCCAAAGGAATAGATGCACTGCCTAGCGGGTGGCGATGAAATCACAAAAGGCATTTTCCAAAGCTTGTTAAGAATTGACATTACTATTTCAACAATACTGGACCATTTGAAACAAATTGGCAAGGTAAAGAAGCTGGCTAGAAGGGTCCTGCATGAATCAAAGGAACGTCAGAAGAGAAATTGTCTCAAAGCTTGCCTTTCTTTGCTGTTATTACATAAAGGTGAACCATTTCTACACTGTATTGTTATGTGTGATGAAAAATGGATTCCGTTTGACAATCGCAAATGTTAGGCACAGTGTTGGATCAAGATGAAATGCCAAACACAGCACAAAGCCGAATATTCATCAAAAAAAGATAATGGTGTCTGTTTGGTGGTCCAGGGCTGATATTATCCACCACAGCTTCATGAAACCTGGTCAACTGATTACAGCAGATGTCTGCTGCAGCCAGTGTGATGAAGTGATGAGGATGCTGTGATTAAGCAGCAAAGAGTGGTCAGTAGACAGGCCAGTCCTCTTACAAGACAACGCTAGGCCACATGTCCCACAAATAATGCTGCTCAAACTACGGAGGCTGGACTTGGAAACTCTCTGTAATCCACTGTATTCATCAGACTTTGCACCCACTGACTGTCGCTTCTTCCAGGCTTTGGACCACTTCTTGCAAGGGACTCGGTCTCCAGGCGTCTTCACTGCTGGCATAAACAAGCTACCATTAAGGTGGCAAAACTGTGTTGATAGTTTAGGTTCATACTTTGATTAATTGTACTACTTCTTGTTTGAGATATAATAAACTAAACTTTTTATTTGAAATAAGACATTTCCTATTTAATTACCTAATAACAATTTCAATAAAAACTAGAACCACCTCCACCCTCCACCCCAGGTCCATAATGAAAACCAACTCATTGACTGTGATAGTTTGAACAGTGGTTTGAAAATAAAGACTGAGTTTTGGCTTTGTACCCATCCAAGCTAAGCATTTCTGCTTTGCTCTACTCCATGACTGTTTTCTGTACTGTGAGTTCTGACCCAGGCAGTCTGTCTTTACCAGCAACTAATCAAATGTTAATGTAGCTTCTTACAGTTGACAAACTGTGCAACAATCCAGGGACGTTGTTTGCTCCAGATCCCTTGGTACAAACATACCTGTGGAGCGTCAGTTTAATTCTGTCACCACTGCTAGACAAAGGATTTTGAGCACAGACCTTATGAGTGGTTGGAAATTTTCATAAACTTGTATCAAACATGATGCCCTTATAATCTTCAATCTCACAAAATCAAGAATGACACCTTTGTAATACAATTTGAAAGGTGGTACTCCTTTACACATGGCATTAATGCTTTTTCATTTAGAATTTTAGGTCGATTTTAGTTTTGTTCTCTGAAAGTTTTAATTAAGACAGAAAAGTTTAATATGTCACATCCTTCATGATAATCATTGAAGGTTTGGATTTTTCTCTTTTTCAGGCGCCTGTTCCTCCAGGGATATTTCAGCAAGAAGAATGTGATTCAAAGATTTCCAGATGTTACCTCTTAGATGTGTCTCAGCATGCATTTATAAACCATCTGGTAGCAGCAACAGCTGGATTGGGTCCAAACATAAATGTTCATGCAGGTAAAGGGGTATTAGTAGAGGAAATTGAACCAATCAATGGTTTGTCAACTAAGTTTGTGATACTTTTTAATTAGCTGTAGAAATGAGCTCCTCAGTAGCCAAGACAGGCTTTTCAAAATTCTACAGTCAGTTTTCCTGTGTGCTCAGGGGGGAGGTTTCCTCACCTGTATATTCCAAATCTGTGGCTAGGTCATAAATTATTTGTATTCTGCCTTAGAGGATACTCGGCTTTATTTAAGTGGTGTGAAGTATTAACAGCATTGCTTTCACAAATATTCAATGCCCTTGCATCTCCATGCCCTTCCAACCCATGAAAGGAAGGGCTTGTCCTTGGACTATGCTGCGGAGCAGGGGCAGGAACATTTAGTGGGTCTCTGGGGTGTTGGCAAGTATATATGCCTTGATCTTCCAGCTTCTTCTGACTCAGGGAACAGCAGAAGCTTCAGTGAGGGGCAGCATTCCCACCTCCTCCCTTCATTCCTTGAATGAAAGATGGTATTCCCCAGCCATCTGAATCTGGGACCATCAACAGGGTAAGATCATCTCATTAATTCAGCTCCTCTCTTTTGGAAGTTGTGATAATTAAGCTAGGAGCTGCACTGAATCGTCCCTTGCTATAAACCAAGTTTTAACTCTGCAAATTAGCAATAATGAAGGGAATGTACAGAAAGTATTAAAATCGATAACAAATTTTCAGGAAGTATATTCAATCTACATTTTTAAAAAGAACTAACAAGCACCTCAAAAGCAATTGATGTCCTAATTTAAAATTGATAATAATAGCAAATATTTATTAAGCACTTAAGTGTTAAATATTTTGCTGATAATTTATATAGAGTACCTCATTTAATTACCACATTGAACCTATGGGTTCTCTTATTAATCCTAACTGTATAGACAAGGAAACTGAGCCATAGAGCATTAAGAAATTTGCCCAAAGTCACAGATCTTGTAAATGACAGTTAAAATGGGATTTGAACTGAACTAGATCGATCCTAGATCCCACACCCTTAAACACTCAATTATCCGATTATAATCCCTTTCAAGTTATTGCCACTCATTCATTCATTCATTCAACAGAAGCTTACTGACTACTGGAGAGTCACAGTTCAATAATGCTTAATCCTGCCTCTAAAGAGGTTTACAGATGGTGGATGAGAACAGCAAATAAACCAACAATGAAAAGACAGAAGACTACATACACACATACACTATATATATGTAGAGATAGATAGGTAGACAGAATGTTGCTATGAGAGTCCCAAGGCATGAGTCAAATCAGAGTAAAGAAGGCTTCTGAGAGAAAAATGCACTTCGGGAGGAATATGTGGTAGTTATGAAGAGAAGAGGAGAAGGACTTAGTGCGAATGTGCTGAAGCATGAGATGGTTGGTCATCTTGGAGCCTACTTGGATCTTCCATTTTTATTTTCTATGACTTAGAGTTTTGTTAATCCTAAAATCTTAGGCAGAAATTGGAGGACTTTAAGCAGGAGGGCAGATGGTGCAGGTGGAGACAGGATCAGACTGTACGTTAAAGAAAATTATTTGGAAAGTATCACAGGCAGAAGACTCCAGAAGGCTGTTTTGAGATACCAGGTCAGACACAATGAAGGGCAGAATTAAAGCAGTGGCAGTGGGTGGTGGAGGCGACAGGTGAAAAAGAGGTGGGATGAGCAGGTCTTGGGACTAGCTGTCTATGGAGTGGAAGGGGCGAGGGACGGAGTGGTGTAGGAGAGGCGTGTCTAGACGGAGCCATTCGTTTCTGGCTGGAGCACTTGCGTGAATGGTGGATGTCTTTCTATAAGACCAACCTCAAAGGAGTATGGAAGGAGATTGGTATAAAAGGGATGAATTTTGTCATAGCAATTTTCAACTTTGGGTGGTGTCCTAGTTCATCGTATGCTTCTATAACAAAATATCTGAGACTGGGTAGTTTATAAAGAACAGAAATTGATTGGCTCACAGTTTTGGAGGCTGAAAAGTCCAATATCAAGGCGCTGACATCCGGCGAAAGATGCTGCATCATTCCAAAGAAGAGAGTAAGAGACAGAGCAAGAGGGGGCCAAACTTCTCCTTCTATAAGGAATCTATTCCCACGATAATGAACCCACTCCTCTGATAATGACATTAATTTATTAATTAGGGCAAAGCCCTCATGGCCCAATCACCTCTTAAAGGTCCCACTTCATAATACTGTTACAATGGCAATTAAATTTCAACATGAGTTTGGGAGGGGACAAACATTCAAACCACAACAGATGGGACAGTGAATAAGCTAATATTTTATAAAGTGCTTAGAGCCATACCTACCACACGGCGTGTAAGTGTTTGCTGAATAAAAGTTGAATCATCCAGTAGTCAATTAGATTCCACCCAGAGGAGAGGTTTGGGGCTGGGGACACACAATCTGGGACTCAACAGCATAGAGGAGGTGGTGGCCACAAGGGCCTGGAGGAGGGTGCCTAAGGGGACCATGCCACACGAGAAGAACAAATGGCCAAGGACAGACCTGGAGTAGAGGAGATGGAGAGGGAACAAACAGAGAAGGATGACAAAAACCAGGAATAAGTGGTATTTCAGAAGCAAGGCAGGAGGAGATTGTAAACAAAAGAAAGTAACTATAATCATATTATCAAGTGACTCACAGAAGCCAGATAAGATATAGGTAGAAAATTGCCAGTTGGACAGAGCAGTGTGGAGCTCATCAGTGACATGACCAAGCACAGCTTTGGTGAAGGGCGACAGCAGTAAAGAATGAATGAAAGGAGAAGAAATGGACGCGGGGGAGGTAACTTTCTCAAAGAGCTTGAGTGCAGGCAAGATTCGGATGTGGACGTAGGATTGAGGGAGGTTGGTTGGTTTGCATTTGTAAGATAGAAGCGTCTTGAGCCTCCTCGTTGGCTGAGGAGGAGGAGAGGAGAGAGGCGATGACGGAGCAAGGAGGCAGACGGGGGTGGGACCAGAGTTCAGAGGAGAGATGAGCAGAGGATGGCAGAGGACCACAGGGAAGGAAGAGGGATGCTGACAAGCAAGCGATGTCCTGGAGGAGGAAGGCTGCCTGCGGGACCCCCAATTCAAAGTCCCCTGCTCAGTTCACAGCTCTGCAACAGCATCGATACTGTTATCCCTCCTTCCTCTTGGAAAATTTCTCACTTGCTTCTGTTACACAGGCGTGGGCTGGTTCTCGTCCTCCTTGGCAGAAAGTGTCTGTTCTGCCTTCTACTCAGGCATTTGTTTTTACCTCCCACACCTTGGCTGTGTCCTGAGGATTCCTTAGTCACTTCTTCCCTATCTCAGCATTCTTTGCACAGTGGCATCCACCATGCAGATTCACCTACCACCTACCCTCTGCTGTCCCCCCCTGAATTTCCCCTCCTTGGGTTGCTTCTCCCTCCAACCCACTTTGTGCATCACTCCAAGACTGACACATCTCAAGGGTTCTTATCCCTTGCTCAGAAGCCCTTGATGACCAAATCCAACCTACCCCTTCAAATCTATTCCTGTCACTTGGAGATCCTGCCCATCTCACTGATCAGTACAGGGTTCTCTGCTCCCTTCACCCCCTTTGCCTCTCACCATCCAGGTCCTAAGTGCATTTTAGCATAATAATGGATCAGAGCCATGAGAGGCCATCAGTTTAGCTGGAGAGACACTGGTTTGCCTTGCAGGGGCTGCTCTTTAAAGAAAGATCTAGGAGACATAGGGTTTGACAGCGGAAGTAAAGAAGATGGCGGTGAGGTGAAGCCGAGATCCTAAGGGCAGGGGAGGTGGATAGGAAGGAGGAAGGCAGAGGGGAAAAGGATGGCCCAGGCACCCTTGTGAGGTAAACCAGGGGAACAGTGACCTCTCTGGACCTTGAGTATACTGTGGTTGACAAGTTAGGTCCCGTCTGGAAATGGACAACGATGTTTGTATTTCTACCTCTGTGGGCTGCACCGCAGGACTCTCCCACCTCTAGTGACGCTGGCTCACAGTTTCCTACCCACACCCCTGGCTTTCCTGCTTCTGTGTCTCTGCTCATGCTGTTCCCTTTGCCAGGCACCCTTCCACGCCTCTCCACATCCGTCCATCCGAGCCAGGCTCCAAGAGCCAGCTCACATGCCAGGTGATTGGTCACCATGCTAGCTGGGGGGCTCAAATTTAGCATGAAAGGGAACCAAAAGTGTATGTATCTGGCAGTTAGGCTGGGAATGGGGGTGAGCCTTGGGGATGGGGAAGTATTCTGTCCTAGGTTTTGAAAGATTTAAGAGACATAATAACCAAATGGATCTTTGATTGGATCCCTATTCCTAAAAAAGTTACAAGATGTATTTTGGAAATAACTGAGGAAATATTAACATGAAATAGATAATAGATGATATTAGAGAATTGTTAATTTGGTTAGTGCATAATATTGTTGTATTAATAGTTATATAAAATAATGAAAACACTTGGAGATGCCTGATGAATAATTTGGGGATGAAGAATCACTATGTCTAGAATGTAATAGTTTAGCAAATATGTGTATGTGTATGTGTACACATATACAGGTATACATATGTATGTACATGTACATTCATATATGACATTGCAAAGTGCTAACAGTCGGAATTAGCTGGTAGATTGCTCATTATGCTTTCTTTTTATTCTTCTGTATGCTTTAAATCTTCTATAATAAAATTTTTTATAGATAAAAGAATAGACTTAAGAAGTGACACCAGACTTCTTGACAAGAAACCAGGACTGGGATGAACCGAAACCCACCACCACGCTGCGTCGTTCTCAGGCTTGGGCGCAGGCCCCTCACCTGAGGCAATGCTGTTTCTTTTACCTAATGGTGAGGAGGAGAAATGAAAGGAGACACTTTCATTCTTTCATTTCAAAAATTCGTTTAACATTTGATGAAATCCTGCTCTGTCCCCAGTACATTCACACATGCTAACATTTAATTTTCACAATCGTTTTGTGAGGCCATTTTTGTCCTTATTCCTATTTTATAAGCAAGGACTATGAAGCTCCTAAATTCAGTGATTTTCTTTGTGTCATGAGCTTGCACCTGGCAGAGTGAGAATCTGATCCCAGCTCTGCAGTTTCCAAGTTCTAGGTCATTCTAAGACCCTGCAGTGTCCTTTCCTTTCCTGGGTTATAAAGGCCAAAGTCCTCAGGCCAGAGCCATAAGCCCACGGAGCTGGTCCTTGGGAGGATCTGGGAGGAAAGCAAAGAGGTCCCTATTGGGGACATCTGAGCATCCTTTGGGTATGATACTTTGCAAAAATAGACCATCAGACGCATCTGGAAGACCATAATGTTTCCTCATTTCATCATGGCGTCTCCTGAAATTGTGAGTTTGCTAGCTGCAGTATGTAAGAACGTTTGATGAATCCCTCCCTGTCTAGCCATGGGGTCAGCACACACCACACAGGGACTTCTCTGATAGTACCAAGGGAATGCTGTCGGTGATTTCCAAAAGCAGCAAGGAAATCCATCTGTACTTGGGAGTCAGGTTCTCATGATTCAGGGATTTCTGAATGAGAGCAGACAGCGGGCACCTGACCACATCAAGGAGGAAACAGGCTTCTAGGCAGGCGTTGAGTTGCAGCATTGGGGAGTGATGACTGATTAGCCGACCACAGGGTGGGACATGCTGAGCTCCTCAACTGAAACAAAGAGGAACAGTGGGACTGGAAGGTGAACTGAAGCAGGCAGGGAGGCATGAAGTGTCGGGATCTATGAACATCTGGGGATGCTTAATCGGGAGGAAATGTAGACCTCCCACACAGTAGCACTTTTATGAGCTCTGATTACACACTAGGGTACAGAAAAAAATAACAGAAACGAGTGCACTGGTAAATAATAACCCTCCTTGATCCATAAAACATGCTGCCTTCTAGAATCTTTTCCCTTCACCCAATATATTTCAAAGGCGAATGACGCTGGGTGCCTCCGTGTGACAGGAAGGGAGCTAAGTGGGCATCTCAACATTGACAGCTGCTGGGAGGCCATCAGATGGCAATGCCCTGAGCCACTGAGGGCAGTGGTGGCACCGCGGTTCCTCTGGGAAATCTGCAAAAATGTAACTCGGGCCTTTAAGTCTCAGAACCAGTGCATGATTTGGGAGGTCAGGGTGAGGCTGCAGGTGAAAGGTGAGGGAGAGAGGGAGCAGGGCTCCAGCTTGCTCGCTCATTCATTCATTCAGTATGATGCTAAAAACGTGTGCTCTGGAGTCAGGCTCATCTCTGTCAAAATTCCAGTCCCACCACCTGAGAGCTCTATGAGCTTGGCAAATTACCTAGTCTCTTTAGGCCTCAGTTTCCTCATGTGATAAAAGGAGGTCCCTGAATCCTAGAAATGCAACAAGGGCTAACATGCATAGCCCAGTGATATAATAATAAGACCACTGGACTGGCACGTAATAAATGGGTGATCAATCCATATATGCTTTTGTTGCTGGGTCTCTCAGTAACTACATCATGAGCTCCGTGCTGGTTGCTGAGGGTACAACGATCGTGGATTTGGAGGCATAATCTTACCCTCCACTTGTGGAATCAAACACTTGCCAAATTTTTATTCCAGACCTATGT
This sequence comes from Avahi laniger, assembly GCA_963575035.1. NCBI lineage: Eukaryota > Metazoa > Chordata > Mammalia > Primates > Indriidae > Avahi > Avahi laniger. Next base: position 19,765 of record CAUYSK010106864.1, read on the forward strand.
TTTTTTCCCTTCTACTTCCTTTCTTCCCGCTTTCCCATACACGGAACACCGAATGCACGGAATGAGAGAAAAGGTTATCTATGATCAGAGAGGCGATGAGAAAGTGTAAACATTCTGGAACCCTTTCTGTGCCTGGCACACAGTAGGCACTTAATGGTTGAATAAATAATGTGCCTCCAGAGGCCAAGGTCTCAGAAGAAGAATGGAAATTTTTATCTAATTTTCATGGCATTTTGATTTAAATGAAGTCATTCATTTGGAATTCAGGGGTTGCAAACTGGTGGCCAATGGATCACATGTGGCCCAGCAACATGGTTTTTTTGACCTGTATAGTATTTTAAAAATTGGAAAATTTCACATGAAAACCTGTTTCTGACTTCTCTCGAAAAGTGTGAAGATCTGGCAACCCTGGCCCTCATAGTAATGGGCAGAGGGAGTTGGGTAGAGGCTGCCCCTGTTCCACGGGACTTTCCCTCCCTCTGCCCTCCTGCGCCACCACCCCGTGGTGTATGACAGCCTCAGACAAATTCCAAGCAAGCCTTGAGCTCACTGGGTTGTGAGGGGTTACAGGTGAGGAGAGTGGTGCTCAGAGGACTCCAGGCTTAAGCCCCTGCCCACCCCAGCCCTGTGCCCCTTCTTGCTCAGGCCTCGAGTCCGGGGAACTGACTGATCTTTCACTTTCCATCCAGATACACTGAGCCCGTGTCAACACCACGGACACTACCCTTCCTTTATGATTGCTCCCCTTCTGGGCAACAAGAAAATGATTGAATGATAATTATCGTGGCATGTGATACGAGTGCAATTTCCGTCTGGTTAGCCAACCACAGGATGGAGCATAATTGCAGATTCTTTGCATACCTTTGGCATGGTTGAGAGTGATCCAGTAGCCAAAGCTTTGCTGATTTGTAGATAACGACACTCAAAGTGAAAGTGTAGAGAGAGCTTCCACATCACACAGCACAGTGGTTTTCCAGCTTACCGTGATCCTTTTATTATCTTTAATCAGCGGCACGCTTTTATTTAAGGCTTTCCCAAATGAACTCTTACAAAGAGACCTACTACAGCTTACCCTGTTGTACATCCTTGGGTCCCCGGAGACCAAGAGAGCCCAGATAGAAAAACGCTGGCCTAGTCACATTGTCTCTCTTACAAAAGGGGAGGCAGAGGCCTGCAGAGGGAAAGAGACTTGTCCAGGCTCACGGAGGGAGGAATGGGCAGGGTGAACTCAGAGAGGCCTCATTCCAGGTCTGGTGCCTTTGCCCTGCGTGTGCTGTCTTCAGTGACAGCTCCCAGAGCAGCACTAACGGCCAGACCTCTGGGGTGTGGCTCCTGCTGGGCAGATGCAGTCTTCACCTTGCAGGATTCAAGCCGGGCCCCATTTGGCTTAGTGTGGCACTTTGGCAACCATCACTCTTTCCAGTTTCTGGGTCTGCTGTCTCCCTGGGGCAGCCAGCCTCTGGGGTGGCCCCAGTGACCCTGCCTCCGGGTATCCATGCCCTGGTGTAGTCCCCTCTAACACTGTACCAGGGTTGGTCTGAGTCTGCACATGGCAGAGAGAGGAAGCAGGCTCTCTTAGGAAGACACTAATCCCATTCACGAGGGCTCCACACTCACGACTTCATCTTATTCTAATTACTCTCAAAGACCCCGCCTCCTAATCTCATCACATTAGGGGTAGGGTTCAACATATGAATTTTGGGGGTACTCAAGCATTCAGTCCATAGCAGGCATCCTTAGGAAAAACTTGAAATCCAGGCAAAACCTTCAAAACATTTGGCTTCCTACAGGCTAAAATATGATTCTGAGGACATGAATCGAAAGCCAGAATTAATCTGTGTTATTTATAAACATTAGATTTAAATAAATATATATATATAATCATATATATAATTCTTTTGCCTTTTTAAAGAACTACATATGGAACCAAAGAGGAATTTTTTAATTGAGATATATTTAATAATTCACATAACTGAAAATCACCATTTTGAAGTGTCCAACTCAGTGATTTTTAGCATATTCACTATGTTGTGCAACCATCTCCTTTACCTTATTCTATAACATTTTCATCATTCCCCTATTCCCTGGCACACACTAATCTACTTTCTGTCTCTATGGATTTGCCTATTTTGGGCATTTCATATAAAAGGAATCATGCAATGTGAGTCCTTTATGCCTAGCTTCTCTCACTCAGCATAATGGTTTCAAGGTCAATCTGTGTCCTAATATATATTAGTGCTTCATGCCCTTTTATCGTTGGATAATGTTTCATTGTATGGATATATTTTGTTTATTCATTCATCAGTTAATGCACATTTTTGCTGTTTCTGCTTTTTGTCTATTATGAATAATGCTGCTAGGAATATTTGTGTACACAGTTTTGAGTGAACACGTATTTTCAGTTCTCTCAGGTAAATGTCTACTGATGGAACTGCTGGGTTATTTGATAATTCTAGGCTTAACTTTTTGAAGAACTATCAAATATTTTCCGTAATGACTACAGCATTTTGCATTAAAGATGGGTATTTTTAACCTAGCAAACAGTCTAACAATTGGACAAAAATGAAACATTAAAATATGCATAAAATTGAGACCTAGAAAAATTTACTTCATTATATTCGAGTCTCTGCTTTTGATTTTTCATCATTTTTTTTAGTGTATAGCTTGGCTTTGCAAACTCAAATCTGGTGGTTGTAGTTGAGCCCTCTAGTTGCTAGTTGTACCCTGACATTTATTTTTCCTTTCCTAGTAATTGATCCCTTGTTTTTAAGCTGGGTGCTTCACTGCCCAAAACAAAATGACATTTCTCAGCTTCCCGTGCAGCTGGGATAGCCATTGACTAAGCTCCAGCAGATGAGATCCAAGTAGAAGTTTGGTTTGTGACTTCCAAGAAATGCCTTCAAAGGAATGAAACCTGACCTTTCTCCTCTTCCCCTCTCTGGTGGAAGGAATGCAGATAGAATGTTTGCTCAGGCTGCCATTTTGGACCAGGTAGTAGAAGCTATGTGCTAAGGGGGGCAGAACAAGAAAATATAAGATGCCCAAATCCTTAACCCTCAACTAGTCACAAATTGACTGCCTCCAGATTTCTTAATGGGAGTGCAGAATAAAACTGTATCTAATTTAAACTACTGTTATTTGGAGTTTGTGGTTACATCCAGTTGAACTTAATCCTGAATGACCAAATGCTTAAGGGGTAGTGTTAAGAGTGCAGTCTTTGGAGACTAGCAGACCCAAATTCAAATCCTTGAAAGCTTTCTCTTCCTCACTTCTCCTATCCACTCACAGTCGAGTCCTTTGATTTTACCTCTTTACCCTCTCTCACGTTTTTTCATTTTCTCCATCTCCACCCTCGGCAAACCACCACTGTGTTTCTTCTGGACATCTACAATAGCAGATTGTGTGGTCACCCACCTCCGATCATGCCTCTCTTCAGTCCATTATCCGCACCACAGCACTCAGCGTGATCTTCTCAAACTATAATCTGGTTCCTGTCACTTTGCTTAAAACTCATCAGCAGCTTTCTGTTGATTTTAAGATAAAGACCAAAGTTCTCAAAAGTTCCCAAAAGTCTTGCAAAGTAACTCCTTTCCTTTTTAGGCTTATCTGGCCCCATTCCTGTGTCCTTCTGTGTACTTCAGCCTCACTGACCTTTCAATGCCTTGAATAGGTTATGCCACGTCTCACCACAGACTTTGCGCAAACTGGTCTCTCAGCTGAAATTCTCTTCCATATTCCATATCCTCTGATCTAGTTAACTCCTGCTCACACCTTAGATCTCCTAAGGGAAGTCTTCCCTGACCACCCTGGTTTGCGACTCCCTCCCCACTGGAAAGTCCTATGCGGGATCCTGCTCTCTGTTGGGTCTGGCACAGCATCTGACATAATGGCAGGTGCTCAAAGCATGTTTGTGAAATGAATCAATAAGCATGTCTAGTTGTATGAACTTGGCTCTTAGCCTTTCCAAGTCTCAGTTTCATCATCTGAAAATGGAAGTAATGACAGTTTCTTCCTCATAGAATATCTGTGAGTATTAAATGAGGAAATGTTGACAGAGCATGCTTAATAAATGTTAGTCGTCATCGTCACTCTACCATTAAGGTGCTCACTAAGCAGGAAAGAGCAAGATGGTTGGACAAGGAGTAAACGCATCATTTGAAGAGACAAGGGGAAGTCTTTCTTATCCTGATCTCTTAGGTTTATGGGGAATAATAACCACGGGCTCCCTTCCTGTGCCATAGGGAGGCAGAGGAGCTTGACTGACACACATGTTTATGTACCTGTAACTGACGTGGGATTCATGTTAGACACCAAGCCCTAGTGAGATGGATAGATATTAGAGAGACAATAGAATGTAATGGGAAAAAGCCAGGTTGTTGTTAGAAAAACCTGAATTCAAATATGAATTCTGCCAATCTTGGAAAGTTACATATTCCCCTCGAACATTAGTTTCCTCATCCATGAAATGGGTAGAATAATATGACTTTTCTGACAGTGCTGTGTTGAGGATTAAATGGGAGAATGTCCTATTGCTTTGTTTGGAAACAAATGCTCAATAAACAGCAGCCAGTACTAGTTACTAGAAGAGACCTCAAGCACTCTCCTATTTCATGAGCTTGCTCCTTCCTGGGGTGATGAGGTCAGAGTGTGTGCTGGCAGACAGTATGCGGGAGCACCAGACAGAGGCTCTGTCACTCTGTCCTTTGCAGTGCCTCAAACCGAAGGCAAACCAGGTAAGGACAAGCCACACGAGGTCTCTGGGCCCTGGTGTCCCCAGGACCCAAGCCAGGGCATGTATTGAGCTAGGCGAAGGAAAGACAGCTAATAAAGGTAGTCATGGCAGGAGCTCATGCCACCAAGGCCTGGCCACTGCCCCCTTGAGCAGCATTTGTCCCTGTGTTTAGGGCCTGTTCTCAGGGCCATTTCTTGTCATGTCCCCTGATCAAGGTTCATTCAGTCCCAATACTCAGTATTTTCCTCCATGACTTCCCTACCTCCTGATCCTACCAGAAGCAGTAATAATTTCCAACAAACCTCTCCCCTTTGTCTTTCTAGGTTCAGTTCCAATAGGAAGCAAGGAGAAGGCAGGTGATGAGGAATAAACCTAAAAGAGATTCATAGACCCTCTGTGCTACAGGGGACAAGACCAGGAAGCCCTCCCTACTCCCAACTTCCTACCCACTCCAAGACTTTGATACAGCCTGAAGCATCTTCCTGACCCTGCAAATAGCACTGTTGACATAATTTGCAGTCCCTTTGTTTAAAAATTATTAATAATTTCAAGATGGTGACTGTAGAGCATTGAACCAAGCCTGGGGCCCTTCTAAACATAAGGCCCCATGCAACCTAGAAGGTTATGTGCCCAGGAAGCTGGTCCTGACCTGCAAATCCATAATATCAGGACAGCTGTCAAGCTAGACTTCCAGAAAGCTTCTCTGGAAGCAGAAACATCTCCTGAGCTGTGCTCCTACTTGGAATGACAATGGAAGACAGAGGGAAGGTGGAAGGTTGAAATGGACACTCACAGGCAAAACTTTTTCCAGACGTGGGGAACCTGTAGCCTCAAGGCCACTTGTGGCCCTCCAGAGCCCCAAGTATGGGCCTCTCAATCAAATGCAAACTTTGAAGAATGAATCCCTTTATTAAAAGGATTTGTCAAAAGGCCACACTCAAGGATCCAGAAGGCCACAGGTTCCCTGCCACCCACAAGAGCCCAGCAGCCAGCCCATTGCATATGTCGCCTTCCCCCATGGGGGTGTCCTGTCCTCATGGGCATCCCCTTTTATCATGGTGGGATGGGAAGAACACGGGCTCTGATGCTTACTGGCTGGGTGAGAATGTATCACCATGGGATTTCCCTCTCTGCCTTAAATTTTTGTTGTCTGTCACCTCCCTTGATCCTAGCTGAAATCATTGTTCTCCATATACTTCAAGTAGCAGCATTCTGAAGATTCCACATTTATGGGGGACAAGCCAAACAAAAGTCACATTTTTTTCCCCACACCCTACTCTTAGAAATACTATGGATTGGCGATGGGGTGCCTGATGGCAGGTATGGGGACGCTGTGCACCCCCTCATGCGTACGCTGCCTCCCCGAGCAAACACAGGCCGCTCCCGCACTCTTTACCTTTACATCCCGGAAAAACTCAAACTCGTGTTGCACCACTACCTCTCCTGGCGCGCGCGCGCACACACACACACACACACACAGACACACACACAGAGATTTAACGTAACCAAGTCTTCTTTGGAGACAAGTCACAAGCCCATTAAAAAAAGTAAAATCAGAAGGTAATGTAGGGACCAAGGCTCTTGGCTCCCTAAAGGTTTGCTGAAAAATCACTGATGAGGCAAAATGATTAATAGAGAAAAGGCATACAAATTTATTTAATGCGTACATGGGAACCTTCAGAATGAAGACTCAAAGATACAGGAGAAATTGTCGACTTTTATGCTTAGGTTCAATGAAGTGTGGACAGCCATGTAGAAATATGATTAGACAAAAAGTGTATGATCTAATGCTAATAGACTGAGTGGGGAAACCCAGCAAGGCCTGTCTGTCTAGATTCTTCTTCGTCTCTCTGAGCATGTATTCCTTCTTTTGGGTTTGAGGCAGGGCCCTCTCTAGAATGGGACTCTTTTGATCTACAATCAAACAAAGTAGGTCAGATAATTTCTTTATGGCCAGTTTTTCCACAGAATAATTTTAGGTTTTTATGGATGGCCTTTGAGAACGGGGATTCTGGTCTTTATGATTGCCTTGGAGAGAGGGATTGTAGTTTCTATGGCTAGCCTTGGGGGAGAATGGAACTGAGAGACAGGAGGGCAGGAGAAGTTCAGAGAAACACTTTTACTTCTGAGACCTCCATTTTGGAGATACTGTTTTCTGGGCCCCAGCAGTGGTATGGGGTATAAAATCCTTCTCTCTGGGACATCTCTCTCCCCACCCTCCCCCACGAAATCTTTGTAAAATTCTACCACCACTCCCAAAAAGAAAACTAAAAAGTGAAACCAACTAACCATAAGTTCAGGACTGCCTTGCTCACATGTTCCAATCTGGGAGGTGGCTGGGGCCTCTTTGACGGAAGCTACATCTTACTCCTTGATCTGGGGGTCAGCCGTAAAATGGAGCTTATGTTTAAACTAGGGGATTGGAATCCTCTGAAATACCTCAAGAGACATGAGGACATGGAATAGTCCATGTGAAATATTTACAAGACATCATTTCGCATGCGTTACAATAGTTTTCAAGTTATAACCAAAATGAAATACTCAATTGTCAGTCACAGTACAATAGTTAAGAAAACAGAAGGGGGCCAGCTTGCTGCCCAAACAAAGATTTTATTCAGCTTTCCCATTACACATGTTGAAATCTTCATGCTCTCATAACACTTGAAATGGCTTCAGCACATTATGGGGCCAGGGATCACCCCCTCTGGAGGCTTAGACAAATAGCCAAGTTCCTTAGGTGAGGGCCATCATCGGGTTTGCTTCCTACCAGATGGTTTCCAGCCGCCAGGATGTCATCCCTCCCACCTCCTGGCCTGTAGCTGGAGTGACCACTCTTGCAGCCAATTTCTCTTTGTCTCTTCAAGCCTCACCCTTGGCAACTCTCCCAAGAAAAGTGAAAATTGATAATGGAATTTAAACTGGAAATAATTGGAAATGAAAAATCAAGTTAAGAAGCACCTAGTAAGTGCTTGATAAGTACTCAAAAGAATGAATGGATGAATGAATGAATGAATTTAACCCATAAACTAAACATTTCATTAATAAGGAAAAAAACTCCCTATATTGCAAAGTTTTTGAAGTTTGTTCTTCAAAACACCTACTCCAGAATCAGCTGGTAGGTCTGTTAACACTACAGTTTCTGGGTCCTGCCCCAGCCCTCTCAAACAGAATGTTTGAAGGCTTTGACTTGCTAACAAACTGCTAACCATCTCCTCAGGGAGTTTCTTGGATTAACAAATCTTGAACAGTTGTGAGCCATAGGTACCATAGCCTCAGGAATTCTGAATAAAAGACTGTCAGTTAAGGAGTTCTGCCATCATGATTAATATCAAGTGGTTCCTTTTCTTGAATAGTGGTCTGGGGAAATATTAACAGATACTCATTTAAGTTTGTGGTCTGAACTAAAGCAAAGAAAAGCCTAGAAGAGCCAAAAGACTCATAAAAGCAAGTGCATGAAATATGCATCTTCACATTTCTAGTAAGAGAGACCTCATTGATGGCTAGTACCCAGGGGAAAACAGGCACTGTTTAACAGCACATTAGGATGGTGCCTGGTTAATGGTAACTTCACAGAGAATGCTGACAATCCAAAATAAGTGATTGAGGCCAAAGATCTCAATCAATGGAGGTTTTTTAAGCCAAAGTTTGAGGACGCACCCAGAAAAACACAAACCACAGATGCATCAAATCAAAGACTCAATACCATTCACAATAGTTACAAAGAAAGTAAAATACCTAGGAATATACTTAACCAAGGAGGTGAAAGATCTCTACAAGGAAAACTATGAAACACTGAGGAAAGAAATTGCAGATGACACAAACAAATGGAGAAACATATCACGCTCATGGATAGGTAGAATCAACATTGTTAAAATGTCCATACTACCCAAAGTGATTTACAGATTCAAAGCAATCCCCATCAAAATACCAACAGCATATTTCACAGATCTAGAAAAAATAATTCTACACTTCATTTGGAACCAGAAAAGAGCCCGAATAGCCAAAGCAATCCTAAGGAAAAAGAACAAAGCTGGAGACATCACATTGCCAGACCTCAAACTGTACAACAAGGCTGTACTAACCAAAACAATATGGTATATGCACAAAAGTAGAGACATAGACCAAAGGAACAGAATAGAGAACCCAGATATAAAACCATCCACATACAGCCAACTGATCTTTGACAAAGCAGACAAAAATATACAGTGGGGAAAAGAAGTCCTATTCAATAAATGGTGCTGGGAGAATTGGATAGCCACAAACAAAAGAATGAAATAGGACCCCTATCTCTTACCACTCAAAAAATTAATTAAAGATGAATAAAAGACTTAAATGTAGACATGACATCATAAGGATTCTAGAAGAAAATGTAGCAAAATGGTTACATTCTTGTGAGGCCCAGGAAATCTACATTTTACATAAGATAAGGTTAATGGCACATTAATCAATTCATACGCTTTTTCCCCCTATTAATTCACGCTTTGTCAGTTGATTTTCAGCAAACCTTCAGAGGGTAAAGAAGAAATTTTCCCTTGTTCCCTACACAGTATTATAATAATCTATTTATTTGTCTGATGTTCCTTCTTTGATGTAGCCCTTAAGAGCAGGGACTATGCTTTGTTTCTCTATATCTTTTATATCTATACAACTGGCACATAATATGCACTCATTAAATATTTGTTGAGTGAGTGAATAGAACAATGATCAAAGGAATGGAGTAGGGTAGGGGGATAAATCCAACCATCGTGAGACTAAAGTATATAATAATCCAATCACCTCGAACTCTATCAAAGGCTTAATGACGGATTGCCAAGAAGCAATAGCTCTCGGAGGTGTGAAAGAGAGAGACATGTTCATAAAAAGCAATGAGTCCTTTCCTTACCTACAGGCCCTTAACAACATTATGGCAGCTGCTAATTTTGCACATAGAATACATGTGTGAACTAAAATAAAATCTTAAGCCTCCTAGACAACTGAATGGACCCCCTCTCGGGCCAGGGGGACCCCAGAAATACCCTAAAGTTGAGTTACAGGCCACGAGAAGGGAGGTCAGACATGCCTTGTCATGCCCGCCTGCTTCTTGGAGATATCCTTTGTAAACCATTAATAGGCCTAAGGCTCTGCAAGACAAAGCTTAAGCCACACCTGCAGGTCATCAATTTACTTAACAGATCTCACGAGTCTCAGTAAATGTCTGGCGACTTGTCTCTGATTCACAGACTTTTTTATCTTAGCTTAAAACATTCCAGGACTTTAGACAAACCTTCACTTCTTTAACCAATTACAAATCAAAGAATGTTTAAACCCACTTATAACCTGTAATTCCCCACTTTGAGATGTCCCACCTTTTTGGGACAAACTAATGTGCATCTTCCACATATTCATTTTTGACTTTGTGTGTAAGTCCTGTCTCCCTGAAATGTATAAAACCAAACTGTAACCTGACCATGGTGAGATCACTTGCTCAAGGCTTCTTGGGCATGGCTCCAGGCCATGGTTGCACATATTCGCCTCAGAATAAATCTTTAAATTATTTCACAGAGTTTGAGTTTTTTTGTGTTGACACGTGGAATAATCATTTGCAATAGATAGCAATTTTACTCTGATGTAAAAGCTATTTGGTGGTTTTTTGCGAGTAAAAATGAAACACCAATCTATTAGTTATCCCTGTAGGGCAAATATCTATTGTTCAGAATGCCCAGAAGAGCACTTTCCTACCTTCTCCTGGATATATTTCTTCCCTCTATAGCAACCATGTGGTTTGAGCAGGTTTACCATTTTCTTTTAGATCCCTCTCCACTGGCTGCAGTGACGGGTTCACAGAGATCAGTATCTAACCTGAGCCAACCTGATCACATCATTCGTCTTCCATGACCACAGTCGATTGTGCAGAGACAGGCATGAACCAAGCCTAAAATGGGCCAGTGAGAACCCTTCGTAAGATTACTTTGAGAGCCTCAGATCTCTGGGTGCAGAGATGTGAGTCTGTAGCAGGATCATAGCACCCACAGTACAGAAGAGATGGATACTGGCTTTCAGAGAAACAGAGTCAAAGACAGTTTGACGGGTATCCCTGTGGCCCTTCTTATGGGTATGTGAAATCTCTGTCTGCCAAAACAAGTTTGAATAGGTTTCTGTCACCTGCAACCTGATTCACTCAGTTCAGTGCCACAGACTCAGCAATTTCAGGTGAGGTTAGTGCTATTCTTGGTATAAAAAGATGCATTATTGCATTTACATATGTTATCACTTCCTTATGCACTCATTAGCAACCAGCTGCTAAAACAAATAGCTCCCCATGTAATTAAACTCTTTTTGAAGCCAAACACAAATGACTTATTTTCAAAATTCAGATTTGTTTGTTTTGAAAAATACGGCTTTATTTCTTGAGTCATTGCAATATTTTACTTTTATGGTTCAAAAATTCACTTTGAAACGTTCAAATGACTCTGTCTACCTTAATGTATTTTCTAGACTATGTCAGTTAAATCGCGATCTCTGTTTTTTACATATATTTTGTCCCCTGAAGCTAGCTGCCTTAGCTTAGTTACTTTACAAAGGATATCTTCTATAAATTTAATTTCTTTAAATTAAAATAAATGCAGAGACTGCACTGAGCTACTTCTCTCCCTCTCATGGTTTCCTTAGATCTGAGCCACGTATTTCTGTTTCATTGCTGCCAAAAAGACAGGGAAAAAACAGAAGTAGTGTAACAAATAAGACCTATGATTTTTTTTTGTTTGCATGCAAAATGGGTATGTACCATCAATTATTGAAACTATCAAGAAAGTTCATTCAATTTTAAACTGAATAATGAAAGAATATTTCTTATAAAAGAAAGTTGACTGATAGTTCTCAGTTTTTCATTTATCGGCCCAATGTAGAGTTTTATTATATGCAATTTAGGATGTCATGCCTGAGGACTCATATTCACAAATTGATCATGGTCTAGTGTCTAGGAGGCTGAAGATCTGAAGACTGTGGCACTTTGAAGAATGAAGAATGAGTGAGAAGAGTGAGCCTGAGCTGGAAAAGAACCTGGAGGAACAGTGAAGGAATGCAGGGAACTTCACCCCAAAATATGGCTCCCTGAGTATTTTAAATTAAACGCCCTTAGAGACCAACAGATGTTGGAAGAGGCTTCTCCTCTGTCTGCATAAAGACAAGACCTAAGGAGAACAATTGTTTTTTTCTTCCCCTCCCAGTTATCTCATTATCTATTGCAGAAAAGAAGACCAAGAATGTAACTACACCTGAATAGAGCCATTTACAAGATAATGTCCACCTCTCAGGCTCATTGGATTTCCAAAGAGGACTATTTACAAATCAATCTCTGCTTCTTGATCCATTTATTCTCCCTAGTAATCATTTATTGCCCCTCAGCAGAATTGCCTATCTTCCCCATCTCTCCCCACTCTCCACCCCCAACCCCTCCGAAACAAGGATATGTAAGTATCTGGGCCCCATTGGGACAGTGGGCAATCACTCTGTGGTTCTCCCCTGTGTGCACATTAATAAATTTGTATGCCTTTTCTCCAATTAACCTGTCATTTTTCCAGTTAATTTTTCAGCAAACCTTCACAGGGAGAAGGGGACATTTTCTCATGGCCCCTGCAACATGGTTAAGAAGGTTCTGTCAGATGGAAGAGAGTAACTGCTTATCAGGATTTTTATTTTGTTTTGTTTTAGAGATAAAATCCGGCCCTGTCACCCAGCCTGGAGCAGTGGAGTTGTCGCAGCTCACTGCAACCTCAAACTCCTAGCCTCAGGTGATCCTCCTGCCTAGGCCTCCCGAAGTGCTAGGATTACAAGCATGAGCCACCACACTGGCCTGATATGATGTATTTTCTACATGGCAAAGGAGTTCAGATTCTGAAGGCCCCAGGGCAGACTTCCTGAGGTCAAGATTCACCATCTCCCACAACCTGCCCCCAAAGCATGTAGCCCCTTGTGAGATACACCATGGCCTGCTCTAGTACATGCAGCCCCTCCTTTAAAAGCCCATGATCTCTCTCAGTCGGGAAGACAGATTTGAGACAGCTTCTTCTGTTCTCCAGGCAAGATTTCCATCATATTAAAAATTTCTTTCTTCCTTGGAAATCCTCATTATCTCAATAAATGGACTTTTGTGTGAGGAGCAACTGGACCTACACCTACCCCCCCTTTCAGTTTTGACAACACTTCTTCCTGGTACAGACACTTTTACTAATGCAGACTTACTTTATAGATGTCAATTGCCTTTACGAAAGGGCAACTTTTTAGAACTACCACTGTGTCTGCAGTTTTTTAAAATAAGCTCCTCAAAGTATGCCAAAGAAGTATTTTTCAAGGTGGCATATTCTGAATCTCATACAGTCATGTTTCGGGGTGGCATGTCCTGAGCCCCAATGGATTCTAGCTCTGACACATATTATTTCTGTAGTTCCTGACAAATTTTTAACCTTGGAGAGCCTCTATTTCTTTCTCCATTAAAATAGTAATAACAATATTGAACTACTGTGTTTTTGTAAAAATTATGTAGGATAATGTATGTACTGCCCAAATATCCCCAAGTTATTCAGCCTTTTGGGTCCCTCACCCTTTCCTTTTGCAAAGCAAAATTATCAAAGGTTAAAAACAGACTTCTCATACATAGAATGTATACATGTCAAAGGCCTTTTAACTCATTTGAACTCATTAATGAGGGAAGCAACAGAATTGTAAAACTGGTTCAAAGGAGTCTAGTAGAGACAGAAACAATACTGGAGTAAAATTGCTAAATTAAGTAACAATAAATTTAATGGTCCACAGGGCAATGAAACTGTTACTTTTGGGGATTGTATTTTCTATGGGTGGAAACACTTTTCATTTCTATGGGACAAAATATATTTGCATTGCAGTAAGATAAGAATCATTTTCAACAAGTTTACTTCACCCTTACAAAGTTGTAAAATCTCGTAATCAGGAGTAAATAGTGAGTCAAACAAGTGTCCAAGGCTCCAGAGAATGAGATAATCCTTGGGCGGACCTACTAGGTGGTGCTCCAGAGGGGACTCACAGGACATGCGGTCATCCTGTTGCCTATTTCCAAGTTGCTGATCCTTTCTTCTTAACAAACAAATCGTCTCAAGCTCCATTGCGCAAAGGTCCAGTTCCATTCTCGATTTTCAGAGGACTCTAGGGGTTTAGAGTCTTCCGGTCATCACTCCAATTTCCTGCCTGTGATGGTTAGCTTCATGTGTCAACCTGGCCAGACTATCGTACCCAGTTAGTCAGACAAACATAAATCTAGGAGTTGCTGTGAAGGTACTTGGTAGATGTGGTTAAAATCTACAATCCGTTGAGTTTCCTTTCCAAAGGAGATTAGATAGCTAGATGATGTGGGTAGGCATGATCCAACCAGGTGGAAGGCCTTAAGGCCTTAAGAACAAAACAGATTTCCTAGAGGGAAAAGTAAATCTGTGTTAAGACTGCGGCATCAGCTCCTGCTTAAGTTTCCAGTCTGCTGACCAGCCCTATAGGTTTCAGACTTGCCAGCCTTCATGATCACGTAAACCAATTCCTTGAAATAAATTTCCTAACACGTGTGTGTGTGTGTGTGTGTGTGTGTGTAGACACGGTCAAGTTCCTCATAGTAACGTTTTGGTCAATGATGGACTGTATATAACATGATGTTCCCATTAGATTATAATACCATATTTTTACTGTACCTTTTCTTCTGTGTTTAGGTATCTTTAGCTACACAAATACTTTACCCCTGTGTTCCAATTGCCTACAGTATTCAGTAAGTAACATGCTGTACAGGTCCGTAGCCCAGGAGTAATAGCTATACCATGTAGCCTCGGTGTGTAGTAGGCTATACCATCTAGGTTTGTGAAAGTACACTCCACGATGTTCCTGCAAGGGCAAAGTTGCCTAACGACACATTTCTCAGAATGTATCCCTGTTGTTAAGCAACGCGTGACTGTGCTTGGATGTTTATGTGTGTGTGAATATGTCAGGTTTTAGTCTGAAATGCCAGTTCTTGGTGCACTCATGGCTGAAGAATGACCAGACGCATCAAAGTTAGGCAAGCATGAAAGTGAGGTTTATTGAGGAGAGAAAGATAGGATTA
>CAUYSK010106870.1:0-28981 GCA_963575035.1 Avahi laniger
AGCAGCTTAGGAAATCACAAAAGATTAATAGATTCAACTCTATTAAAATTTAAGTCTTCTGTAGGTCATAAAACTTTTTTTTTTTTGTAGAAATAGGGTCTTGCTCTGTTACCCAGGCTAGAAGTGCAGTGGCATGATCATAGTTCACCGTAACCTCAAACTCCTCGGCTCAGGTAATCCTCCCACCTCAACCTCCCTACTAGCTGGAATTGCAGGTATGTACCACCACATCTGGCTAATTAAAAAAACTTTTTTATAGACATGGCATCTCACTACATTGGCCAGGCTGATCTCAAACTCCTGGTCTGCGGTGCTGGGGTTACAGATGTGAGACACTGCTCCCAGCACATGAAATATTTTTTAAGAAATAAAGGCAAATGCAAATTCAGGAAAGTATTTCCAACAAAATAACAAAGGGTTTATTTACTTAATTAGCAAAGAGCTCTTACAAACCAATAAGAGAAATGTTCGCATTCCAGTACAAAAAATAAAAAAGAGGAATGAGATGACTCACAGAAGAAGAAATATAAAGGTCCATTAAACTTATAAAAATGCAAATTAAAGCAAAACAAAAATACCATTTTTTGGCCTCATAAATACACAAAAACTAATGAAAGATAATACTCAATGCTGGTAAACATGTGCTTAGATAGGTTCTCTAACTATGGATTGGTGGCAAATTCCCAGTAACTTTGCAATATATATTAAGACATTTACATAAATTCATACTTTTGGATCCAAAAATTGCAGTTATCTATCCAAAAGAAGTAATTCGTGACATTTTGGTATCTCTTTCATCTGACCATCCATATCAAATGTTCTCATTCAAACATTACCCAGCATCATGGTTTACAATCAGAAACTCTGGTCCTTATGTCTAGTGGCACTTTGAGTCCTTTAAAGCCATGATATTACAGCAATATCAAGAGACAATTTTATGAGAAATCGAGATAAATAAAGTACAACTAACCTGCAAAAAAAAAAAAAAAAGAAGAAGAAGAAGAAGAAGTAATTGGCAATGTAGATAAAGATTTTGTAGAAAGATGTGCATCAGAGGATTATAATGGAGGCCGGGTGCGGTGGCTCACGCCTGTAATCCTAGCACTCTGGGAGGCTGGGGTGGATGGATCGTTTGAGCTCAGGAGTTCGAGATCAGCCTGAGCAACAGCAAGACTCAGTCTCTACTAAAAAAAATAGAAAGAAATTAGCTAGACAACTAAAAAAATACATAGAAAAAATTAACCAGGCATTGTGGCACATGCCTATAGTCCCAGCTACTCAGGAGACTGAGACAGGAGGATCACTTGAGACTAGGAGTTTGAGGTTGCTGTGAGCTAGGCTGATGCCATGGCACTCTAGTCTGGGCAACAGAGTGAGTCTCTGTCTCAATAAAATAAAATAAAATAAAATAAATAGATAATGGATGGAAAATAAACATTAAACAATAGGGAAATGATTCATTATTATTACATCCTAAAATGAAATATTATATAAACATTACAAAGAATTTTAATAACTTGAGACAACAATAGCAATATAATATGGTATTATAAATATTAATAGAATATGAAATTATACACAATAGAATCCCAAATTGTTTGAAAAAATTATATATAGATGTAAATACACACTGTATAATATTTATATATTTATTTATATAAATTTATATAATATAGCGGAAAAACTAGAAGAAAATCACCAAAGTCTCAATAGTAAATATCTCTTGGTTCATGATTTAGGGACACTTTTGACATTTTTCCTTATTCTTTTTTATAGTTTCTGAATTTTCTACAGTGAACATAAATAAATGTACTTAATGCTACTAAATTGAACATTTAAAAAGGTTAAGATGATAAATTTTATGTTACGTAAGTTTAACCACAACTTTTTAAAAAAAGATTAAAACAAAGAGAGAAACAGGACATAAAAGAACAGAAGCTCTATCAAGCACAGGCAAGGAAGGTAATATTGCACCATTGGCAGAACCTTAGAACTGGGCAACTGGGACCTCACCTTTGATTATTGCAAGTCTTCATTTGCTAAATTTGTTCTTTGCTTTATTAATTCTGTGAGATGAAAACTCTGCATATCAAGTTGTCACCAATTAATGGATAACACGTAGCACACTCACAAGGAAATAAACTTTCTTAAAGCCACATTCTTTTAGGGGCTCTTAATTTAGAGATCAGCACTGTAAAGAAGTGGTCCATGAGTGGCTTTGAAGTGTTCTTTATTTTCCTGAAAAATTGTGTGTCCAACTAAACATATGTATTTTTATAGGAATAAGCCCCTTTGCTATTAGCAGATTTTCAAAGGGTTCCCAAGGTTGAAAACCACCGTCAAGAAGAGTGTTCCCAACATGGTTTAGTCTACAATATTTTGTTGTAATTTATGGCTGATGCCCACATACTTCAGATATCTCTCTAAAAATATCTAAAAAGATTCTCTACTTTAGGATTTTATGAACATAACAGATTACTTGAGAGTGATTGTTCCTTCATTATTGGAAATTCTTGATGTTTATTTTCCTCCATCTTTAGCTTGAGCATGAGTATGTAGAACAAATAAGAATGGTCTCAGTTTCAGTCCAGTATGTTCCAGATTCTGTCTTTTCAAAGTCTGCCACTAAATCTTTGTGTTCAAAACTATTTTTGTCTTGCTTGAATTTGTGCTGGGATGCAACTTTTCAAAAAAAATCAAGATCTTCTTTTGTGACTATTTCCCCATCTTTGCTTATAGCTTGTTCAATGTTCACTTAAAACAGTAGTTTTAAAAATTTCTTGGCAGTGATCCACAGTTAAAAATATACTTTATAGTATAACCCACTACACAATACTCTTACATACATATATATAAAACAAAAGTCTGTCAAAATAATACTCTATGTGATACACTCTGACCTATTCTATTGCATTCTATTCTGTTCATTTCATTCCATTCCACTCCACTACTACTTTCTATTCTACTTAATTTATGAAAAGAATTGCTAGCGGTGACCTTCTTAACCAGTGATTTTCAAAACTGGCTATACATTAAAATCACTTAGCTTTAAAAAGTACGGATGCCTGGGCTCATCCCTCATTTCCCCGCCCCCTGCCATTCCCACCACATAAGATTCTGATTTTATTGGTTTGGGGAAGGAGCCGGGCATTGGCATGTCATCAAGCAACTCCAGAAACTCTTGATAGGGTACTTCCTCTGATCCCGACTGGACTTATTGACAGGTTGGCTCACTATTGGCTGGTTGAAAGGGTGACTGGGCATGTGTCTCTCATCCACCAGCAGGCTAGCCACTCATTTTCTTATGGTGGTGGCAGAAGCGCAGGAGTACAGAGAACAAGTAAATGCTTTTCAAGCTTCTGCTTGCACCGTATTTGATAATATCCCATTGGCCTAAGCAAGTTTCCCGGTAAAGCCAGAGTCAGAGTGGGAGGGCACTTCAAAGTGATATGGCAAAGGAGAGGGAAGGAATGGGAGCCATTTTTTGTAGCTATTCTCCCATGGTGATTTTCCTTTCCTCCTCCATCTTCACGATATCATCCCCCAAGCCTAAATTTCCTACAATGTGTGGAAACAGCATAATGATACTGAAGTCCCTCCTGATTTTAATTTTGAAGCCACTAGTGAGTTCTGCCATAATAGAAGCTTGATCTGAAGTGATTTAGTCAAAGACATGAAGATCCTGATTTTTACTGGAGTGCAGCCTGGGTTTCATTATAGCCCATTCTCAAGTCAGGTGTATCAGCCACAATCCTATCCACCTGCTAGAGCACGATCCTTCTAGGCACTGGGCCAATGTGCAGGGAAGCAGACAGCCATGTGTTTTAATCAGCATCTGTATCTTGATTTTTTTGAGTTGTTCTTTGAGCCATGTTAAACAAAAACATAAAAATTACCTTAAAAGCACCTTGATGAAAAGACACTGTTATCAACTCTCTCATCAGATGACAGGAAAATTCTGAATATGAGGATGAGTGGCCAACAGCACTGACTTCACAGAACCCAAAATAAAAAACCTAATAAATGCCTAGTTTAGCAAAATGATCATAAAGAAACCATTGATTGTAATAACAGAAAAACTCAACAACAAATGTCATTTTCAGTGTCCCCTTACTCTTCTACCACAAGGAGATACATTACATGAAACATATGCACATAATTGAGAGGCAAATAGAATTGCTTAAAAAGAGATACTCAACTGACAGCCATAAAATTTAGACCAAATATCAGAAAACTATTAAGCCTAGCAGTAACATTGATTAGAGCACCACTTTCTTATTTGGTTAGTCCTAGGAGGACCATTGAGTTGCTATTTTGTTTAAGCTGGTGGAAAAGTAAACTAATCTCGTTTAATGGGCAGAAGATGCAGAAGCTGTGCTTTTTCTCCTCATCGGAAAGGATGGGTCAGGAGTAGCTGAATCTTAAGTAAGATTATTGGATTCAATACATGATTTATTTCCTGGAAAGTTAGAGACTTATGGAGATACACACCTCAGGTTAGAGAAAAAAACATACTCTGTCAGCCCTATGTAAAATTGTGAAGTAGGTCAGTTATATCTTCATGTTGCAGCTTCAGCTCTTTCTGTCCAGGAGTATTCTATTGCAAATCATCAGAGAGGATCCCAAATAGAGGCCTTTGGTTTCTCCTTATCAAAAAGACCTAAAGATCACTTGCATGTCAGTGTTAATGATGGCTAACAGGTCAAAGCATTTTTTCCCTCCAAAGAGAATAAAGTTCCCTGACAAAGGTTTTATTGGTAAAGGTGAATACACCATTTCCACCCCAAAAATGACATCCAGGCAGCTGTCCTTTTGCAAGGCGGGACCCCAAAGGTTAGAGTTCATTAGTATGTATGGAAACAAACAAACAAAAATATATAAGCATGTCAGATAGAAAACAAACGTTTAGAGACTTCTGTTCAAATATGGCAAGGTGAAGACCTCTAACAGTTTTATGGCAAAAGCAATAAGAAAGAAAACAATGGCAGATGAAGAGTTGTTAACTGTATTTTAGAAGACTGACAGTAGAAAGACATAGTAACTGAATTGTATCAGCCTTCTGCCTAATTTCTGTGAAATAGTGGCATTGATGGTGGCGATGGCAGAAGTGATGATAGAGGTGACACAGGTGATGGAGGTGGTGGCAGAGCTCATCCCTTTCTTTCACACTGTGAATTACTTGAGAGCAGAAAGAACTCATCTTATGTACACTGGACATGTCTACGAAAGCTGGCTAAGCAGTAATTTCACAGCACAATGTTGATGAATTGAATGGAAGGTTCTTTCAAGAACTGTGAAGGATCTGAGATTAACCCTACTTGCAAGCAAACAGGTTAGCCTGCCATATGGATGTTGATAGAAGGTAGGGGACTTTTGGGGCAGAGACAAAGGACTTTACTAATCATGACATAAAAACAGCACAAGCTCCATATTCACCTAGGTTCCTCTTGCCCCACAAGTCCCATGAGAGTAAGCAAACCTGTCCAACCTTTGCCCTGGAGGGAAACAGTATCTTTATTATTTTTTTTTTTATTTTTAATTTCTGGGTTTAATGGACATAAAGTTACTTTGTCAAACTGCTGTAAGAGTTTCTAAAAGCTTACTCAATTTCTGTGCTTACCTGGTTGAGAACTGAAAATAAACACTTCGGAGCCTTTCCTGGCCTGAGGCAATACTTGGAGTAGCAAAGCTTGCCCTAGAGCATTGGTAAAAGCAAGCTCTGTTCCAAGTCAGGTCAGTATTCCAAATTCTCAGAGGCAGGACCTGATCAATGCAGACTGTGTCAGATGTCACGGATATCTCTATGTCCCCATGCACTCTATGGGGAGAGAGCCATAGAGTACATATAATACTATGGGGAAACATTGTCATATGTGGCTGGTCAAACCTGTTGAACACCCATATAGTTATCCACATTACGACTATTGCCTTCCCTATGTAGAATCTAAAAATCTACATTCTTCAGTCTCTCTGGCCATTCACGAGGTTTAGGTTTATGGTCATTCATGCTTGAAATTTTGATTCAAAAGTGAGCTATGAAACGGAGGTATGGGCTTGGGGTTGTGATGTTGCTAACATGGAGATGCCGGGGCACTGGGATTTTGGGGTGATAGCAGGACCAGCTCCACCCTGGCCCAGTTTCTCAGCGGGGTCAACAGTATCTTTATTATATTGGACAAGTAACAGCCTTCCATTTATTCCAGAGGGAGATACTATCTCTATCTTCAAGGCTATTTGTTATGTGACATCCTTGAAAATTAGTGTAACGGTAACAGTCAATTCATCTTAAAGCTAACTAATAACTCTTTCTTTCACAATGCCTAACTGTGTGCTTGCTTAAGAATCCCCAGGAATTGGCCTTGAACAACTGACCCTGAAATTGAGATTGCAGGAATCCACCCTGGAGGAAAATGCTCAACAGTTAACCTTTAATTCTGTTGCAGTCTAGCCGATGCAGGCCAGACTGCCAGAGGGCCACTACTCAAGATAACCATTGGAAAAATATATGCTGACCTGGACATAGCAGCTCCTGAACCTAGTTTCTCAGCACTCCTTTCCCTTTAAACCCTTGGACAGCCTAAGGAATTTAAGATGGTCTTTGAGATGATAGCCCTCCATCTCCTCAGGGTGCCTGTTCTTGAATAAACCCTCCTGTGCTCTGTTACACCAATGGATAACAAAGCTGCCAGTGTCCTGCTCATAAGACATGTAGAATGGAAGAGACTGATGGAGAATTGTTTCCTAACCTGTTTCCCAGTAGGCTTGTGAGACTCTTCTGACCATTCTGACAGCAAAAACATACCTTGACCACTTTAGTCTGTGAACCAGTTCTTACAGTGCCATGTAGTTTCAACTATAAATTGTGAAAACAAACACCTCTACTTTGCCAGTTATTTGCCTATTTTTCTCAGCTCTAAACCTACTTATTTACTGGCTACTCTGTGATGTTGGGACTGGAACTCTAAAACTGCATTTTCCAGCTCACTTTCAGAGAGAATCTACCAAGAGGAGGCATTGATGAAAGAATGGAAGGCAGGAAGAAGGGATAACAGGCCCTTGTCTGCCTTGCAGCTCAGGTGTGCCTCTTTCTAGCAGGAGAGGACAGCTGTAACTACAGGTTCAGGCTTCTCTTGGCACTTCCAAAGCCAGCCCTGCAGGTACATGTGGCAGCCATGCTGTTGGAGTAGCAGTTCCACCACCCACCACCCTCCGTCATCTGTCCTAGTACCTACCACACTATACCCAGAATCCCATTTTCATTACCTTCCAGCCCTGTCTCCTTGGCCTTCCAGTACCCACCTGGCTACATTCCCTCCTCAGAGATTTGAACATCAATTGCATGGAGGTATCCCTTCCTATCTTACAACTCCACAGAACTTTTCAGTTCTGGGAACACCATCTCTTCCTATTTGTTTACTCTGCCCTGGAGGGGGTAGATTTTCCTGGCATTTTTAATCTCCAGATTATTTCAGCATCCCACTTTCCATCTTTAAATAACTGTGTAACAACTCTCTGTATTAAACACCCTCTGTCTAAAATACTTACCATGGTTTCTTTTTTCCTGATTGGGCCCTGGCTAATATACTACCCATAGTTAAAAATGATTTCATGTTTAAACTTTCACTTTCTTTTTAATTTATTTTTATATTTATTAAAGAACATAGTTCCCCCAAAATCAAATAGTACAGCAGGCCTTTGCCCAGCGGAGTGCTGGTCGATGTTTAACAACCAGCTCTCTGGAGGAAAAAAAGGCCTTCATTTCAAATGTATGTTGATTCCCATGTTGTAAATACTCTATCTATGACTAATTTCAAGCTACCAATGCGATGGAAAAGATATGAACCAGCTTCAGAACATCACTGACCCTTCCTCATTCTTCCTTACCTTCAAAGCAACCACTTTCAACTCTTTCAGCCAGCATTTCTGGTAGTGGCTTTCATATTTCCACCTAAAGATAACTGAGGGGAATACCTCTCATTCCCAGTGCAGATGCAAAAAATAATTAGCATTTACTGGTCACACTCTTTGTTTACTCTTCAGTAGTTAATTCCTTCTCCTTCATGTCTTAGTTTTAATGGTATTTCCTGAGAGAAGCTTTCCCTGACCGCCTCAATTTAAATTAGGTACCACCCACTGGTCATTCTCATGCCACTTTATTCTTTAATTTCATGGCACACATCCAAGTTTGTAATTATGTAATTATATTTATGTTCATTTACTTGTTGTCTGCCTCTTCCACTAGTTTGTAAGCTCCATAAGGCCAGAGACTTCCTGTATTTTTTTCCTCACTGTATTCTTGAATAGTGTCTGAAAAGCACTTTGAATAGTACCTGATACATTATAGGTACTAAATAAATATTTCTAGGATGAATAAATGAAGGAATGAAGATATAATAAAAAGAATAAATGCATAATATATGCTAGATACTCTCCTGAATTATTTTATACATGTTATTTCATTTGTCTTTAATAACACCCCTACCAAGTAGTTATCACTGTCCTCATTATACAGATGAAATAATTATCTGAAAGAGGTTGAGTAATAGCCTTCAAAGTCATATGGGTGATGTTGAAATTTGAAATAAAAAATAGGCCTTTTGATTAAAAACCCTGTTTATTTATTTTTTTGCTCTAATTATTGCTGAACCAACATTCAATTTCATGACTCTGATAAGAGGCCTTGAATTGTGCCTTGTTCCAAATTTTTACATAGTTTAATTGGCAGTCCTTTTTGACCTGACCAAAAACCAAATACAACCCCTAATTATGTCTTTGGCCTGATATTCAACCACTCTTGTTCTTGGTTTGTCCTGGTAATTTAAAGGACATACCCTTTCATTGAGTGACTGTGGTCCCAATCCTCTCCTACAAGAGTGAAATTGGATAAGATAATAGGAGTTGGCTGTTGGTGGGCCAGACTAAAGAACTTGAACTTCATTCTGTCAGCAACATCAAGTCATGTTAGCAATCACAGTGAGGGATGCTATAGTGAAGGATTTTTAGGAGAATGAAGATGGCAGAAGATGGGGTAGATTGGAGTAGAGAGATGCAGGAGGCAGGGAGATCATTTCAGAGTCTCTTGCTTGAATCCACATTTAAGATGTTGAAGACCTACGCTAGGATGGTGGCAGTACAGGTAGAGATGAAGGGGTAAAAATAAAGGCCCTAAAAAGAACAATAGACCGAATTCTGTAACAAAATTGCATGTTTTGTGGAAGGAAGCTAGGACTAAGGGACAGTGGATCTGGATTCTGCTCCTTACTCAGCCACTTACTCGTCATGTGCCTCTTGCTCTCAGGTTCCTCATATGGAAAGTAGGGGACAGTCCTAGATGACCTTCTATGTCTCTTCTAATTTAAAAACTTTGTTTAAGAAAAGAATAAAAATTAATGCAAAGATTTGGGAACTAAATGACAGTGAGTCCCACAGAAATGAGGAAGATGAAATGTACCCAGCTGTGTTTGTGTGTGTGTGTGCACATGTGCATGCCTGTGTATATATGTATGTGTGCATGCATGCAAGAGCAGAAGAGGAAGGGGGAAGAGGAAATAACTAGGACAAATATGGATTTTTTCATATGATGGTGAATAACTGTCATGAAAATGTATCAGTGTGTATGTCAGTTTGTTCTGCATCCATCTCCAATCTTAGTGTATCTTCCTGTATCACAGGGGATAGAAAGCTAAAAACTACAACTAGGGTTCAAGATGCAAATTGGATACTGTCAGTTATCCAATTAAGCACATGCATTAGCTTTGGAAGGCAGAAATGAGGTGATGGCCATATTCTTCTCTTGAAGAGCAAAATCCTGGAGACATGCACCTGGAGGGGGTTGATGTGGCTAGATTTGATGTTCTGGTATCTAATCACCAAATTTGTGGATGCTGAGAGACAGTGCTGGTAACAGCTTTTTGATCCTAATTCAGGCCTCTCGATGCCAGATACTCCAACTCTTTCAATGATTTTGCAAGCATCTGTTTTCCTATATGAAATTTCTTTCTGTTTAAAATATCTGGAATGGCTTGTGTTTCCTTCAGGAAGCTCTAACTGATACAGAGATCAAACTGCACAAAAGTTCTGCTTGGTCTATTGATTACACTGTATTATTTAATAGTCATCCTTTTTGCTTGTTTTTTTTTCATATAAAGGGAATAAAAGAATCTCCCTGAAGGAAATGCCAATGAGGTCTCCTCAAAACATGAATTCTTATCCATAAAAAAGAAGTGAATTTACCTCATTTCAGGATGACTCTCTGAGCAGAGGCTAGATGACATCTGGCTTTCCCTATGGACTTGGGTCAACTGAGGAGAGGAAAAGAATGAGACAGCAGGTATCCTACCCTGAATTGTAAGTCCTTTAGGGCATCCCGTAATTCCAGTGTCATTCTGGCTGAGAAGAACATTAGGACATATCCAAGAGGACAAGACACTCAGAAGAAAAGTGATTGTGCAATCATCAAAAGTCAAGTCAATGGCATTGTCATAACATATGCATCTTAGAGGTATGTACTTTGAAATATATTGTTTATATCAGTAATTCTCCAGGTGTGGACCCTAGACCAGCATCACCAGCATCATCTGGGAACTTGTTAGAAATACAAATTCTTGAGTCCTATCCCAGACATACTAGAATCAGAAACTCTGGGGTTGGTGCCCGGTAATGTAGATTTTAAAATCTTCTGTATGATTCTGATGCACGTTAGAGTTTAATAATTACTGGTCATCAGTATATATTCACAAAGTCCCTCACAGTCAATGATAACTGAGTTTTTTCTATGGGTGTTATGACCTAGATGATCTACCAGTGAGTTTCTGGGTGGGACCTACCAGTGTATGACTGACAGCTATGGAAAAGCATTCTTTGTGGGTGCTAGTTTAGGCTCTGAGGTTAAATAACTTACCCAAGAGCAATGGTAATTCATAGAGAAGAACTTTAATATATGTTCCAAATATTTCCCAAGATGAGAACCATGTTATTAGTCCATATATGAAAATTTTTGGTGATTTTTAAACAGGTATATAATCCTATGAAAAGTATATATGAATAATATTTATAGTTTAATAAATGAGCCATTTTGAAAAAAATTTTAGGGACCTGTTCTGTGACTTTATTTTTCTAATTATAAAATATTGAGACACAAATATATGTTCATGTGTTATCTCTCAGAAACAAAAGCGTAATATACTACTTATGTTCAAAATAATTTTTACTAGTAAATAATTTTTAGTGATAAGTAATTAGATGCTGCCTGAGTTCATAATACTTTAATATATTATTATTTTGCCTAAAACATGTACAAAAGCAATTTAATACTAGGCAAATACAGTTATCGAGACAGATACTGTCCTGGATTACCCTACCTTTTAAATAAGAATTCAGGCTTATGCTAATTAATTTTGATAAATGCTTTCAAAGATGTATATAAGGAGGCACACCAATTGAATATTGTAAATGGTTTCTTAAAATAAAATCTTCTAAATCCTTTAAAAAGCATATAGCAATTTTAATATTATCAAATGCTAGTTCAGTGCATTTCACTATCATCAGAACTGGGAATGAAGTATTTGGGGCACAACTAATGATATTCGAACCTTTCTCACATTGTTTCATGAGAACTACCTTTTATGAAGCGAGTCCTATCTCTATGAATAATTTGTTCCATAACCCAACTCATTCTGTTGGTTAAAATTTGGGTATTATTGCATAATCTTGTTGAGAAAAATAGAGTAACATCTTGAACAGCCAAGTAGCTCTTTTATTCATTTTCAATAATAATGTAAAAATGGGACCACAAATTGATTTATACATGTGGCACTATTTGAAATAAAAATGAAGAAATCTTCTCTTTTACAGGGTTCAATTCTTCAAGGAATTGCAGCAACATTTTTCTCTCCATGTGTTCTGCTAATGTTTTGTTGAGTTTTAACCATTTCTTTGCTTTTATAAAATTTCCAATGGGATTTGTCTGATTGAAACAGGTTTCTGCTAATGTCACAGATATTTTACCCTGAAGAAATATATAAAGGAAAGGAAAAGAAACACATTAAATTAAATAATAAAATTATTTTAATGACGAGAATGAATCAGTCCAAGATGTAGCCGCACTTCACCCCAAGTGCCTGTTTCATCCATCCTGGCCTTTTTGAGAGTGGATTGTCTTTATCATGGCTTCCTATCTCTCTTGCATCTTTAATCTCTGTCTGGCTCCTTCACTTCTGCCAGAAACATGCTCATTTCTGCTCCATTCTGAATTAAAAACCTGCCTCCACTCTGTACTGCCTTCAAGCTATTGTCCTATTTTGTTCCTATTTTACTACCAAATCATGAAAGAGACTTCCGGAGTCCCAGCCTCCATTCTGTCACCACCTGCTCACTAACTTTCCAAAATGTGCCTTTAAGCACAACACTGTGAACAATCTCTACTTCTTACGGGGAAGAAAGGGAACTGTTATTAGAGAGAAGTACACAGATGGTTTCAACCATATTAATAATGTTCTATTTCTTTAAATCTTTTAATGAAATATTTTACAGTATTTTATTTTATTTATTTATTTATTTTTTTGAGACAGAGTCTGGCTCTGTTGTCCTGGCTAGAGTGCCGTGGTGTCAGACTAGCTCACAGCAACCTCAAACTCCTGGGCTCAAGCCATCCTCCTGCCTCAGCCTCCCGAATAGCTGGGACTGCAGGCCTGAGCCACCATGCCCGGCTAATCTTTTCTATATATATATTTTTAGTTGTCCAGATAATTTCTTTCTATTTTTAGTAGAAACAGGGTCTCGCTCTTGCTCAGGCTGGTCTCGAACTCCTGACCTTGAGGCTCTCTCGGCCCCCCAGAGAGCTAGGATTACAGGCGTGAGCCACCGTGCCTGGCCTACAGTATTTTAAAAAGCAGCTTCCATCACATTGTTGTACTAAAACTGTCATCAGTGTTCATCTAGTTGCCAAGAACCAATGGTTTTCTTCCTTCTGCAACTTTCTACAATATTTGATGCTATTGATCAAAGTTTTCTTTGTTTGAAAATTGTTTTCTGACTATAAAATATTACATACTTGTTATAGAAAATACAGACGATACAGTGAAAAATAAAGAAAAACATTTTAATCCCGATTATTTTCATTACCCAGAGGGAGCCACTACGAAAATATTTTTTTTTTTTTTTTGCTGCAAATGTTTGTATGTCTGTGGGTGTATTTCTACTTAGTAGAAGTGTGATATTTATTCCAATTTTCCCTCTTAATATTAAGTTAAAGGCATTTTCCCAAGTCATTTCAGTATTCCTCAAAAACATAGTTTAAAATAGATGTATAATATCCTTTCCTGTGAATATACAATTATTTACTTAACTACCTCCATTCATTAGAACAATCACTCTGTTGATCCTCTAGGACAATATTCACTGAATACTTTCCATGCTTCAGACAGTATTCAAATATTTTGCATTTGTTATCTTATTTTGCCCTATGACCTAAATATTATTGTTATTCCCCATTTGACCAATAAGGAGAGATCAAAGAATAAAACAAGGAAGTAGCAGTTTGTATTTGCCAATGCTATTTATATCTTTTGCCCTATCTTTCTTTCCTTACTTCCTACAGTTGGTAAGCTTTCTTGACCCCAAATATCCCCTCTATGCACACTATTTACAAATCTAAATCTGTGTTCCCAACTTTTCTTCTAAACTCGAGAGTCTTGCATCTGCGGGTGTTCACAAGTCACCTCAGATTTGAGATTGCCCAAGCTATCCTTTTTCCCATCAAGCCTACTTTTATTTCATTTCTCCCCCCAGTTCAGTTAGTGGCTGTCTTTTCCTTTTAGCCCCTGTGCATACAACTCAGGCATCATCTTTCCTTGTCTAGTAAATTGCCAAAGCCTATCCTACCTCTGTAATATTTCCCATGACTATTTTTATTTTCCTACTTCTTCAGTGACTTTTCAAGTGACTTACCCATGACCTCTCATCTAGACTATTTTAATAGACTTCTGGGGGCTGTCCTAAATGCAATCTCTTCTAAAGTCCATTCATCCAATCTACTATTGTTGTATTAATCAGGCTTCATTTCATTTGTACATTGCACTGGTGTCTCATTCCCCCAAAGTCTAAATCCCTGAGCCTGGTATTTAAGAACCTGTGTCATCTGACGAAACCCACCATTCTAGCAAAAATGATGTTCACAAACTCCTGTGATCTTGCTCTTGTTCTTCTCTCTATTTGAAGTGTTTTATTTCCCTTTTGTCTCCCCCCTTCTGTCACTTCCCCATTTTACTGGTTTTAAGAATGCCCTTCTGTCAATATCCATGTTAATGCCACTCCTCTATGAACTCTGCCTTATCCTCTAATCTGGGGCAAATCTCTTTCACCTTTGAGACTCAATAATTCTTTACTTTCATTTATTTATAGTTTGTATCACTATAATTTTGCAGCATTGTAATGTGAGGAACTGTGTTATGTCCCCTACCAAAAATATAACCTCCTTAAGAGCAGGATCTCTGCATTGTGCCTCTTTTTGGCCTCTGTAGTACCTAGCACAGTGCCTGTCACATAAAAATGCTCAATAAATGCTTGTTAAACATGGAAGTTAATAACTTTGCTAACTAATATAACATATCCATATCATCAACTCTATTTCCTTCTTTTACTTTGACTCTCTATAACTTTGCCCTGAGTTTTGACATTTCTGCCTCATTTTTGTATCTCACAAATAACTTGCACCAATCTCTGTCTTGAAGCTTTACTTGTAGTAACAAAACACAGACTGTTAGGTTGATGATTAGTTGTCCACACATTTCCTTTCCCAGGAAGTCAGTTCTCCAGCACTATTCAGAAAGGTAGATTAGTGTATGTGTGGACTCTTTTTGGTTATAAGAGACAGAAACTCAAATCAAACTAGCTTGAGCCCAAAGTGGGCTTCATTTGAAGGATCCTACAGAATCAGAGGAAGAACCAGCATGGTTCAGGAATTGCCATGGTTCTGGGAAGCTGAGAGCTTGGACTCCCTTGCCATAAAGGCACTCTTTTACTCTCGCTATTTCTCTTGCTTCCAATTACTTTAATCCTGGCTTATTTTGATTTAGCTTCATTCTCTCCAACTGGAGGTAGACACAAACATTAGAGGCAAACAGAGCCTGGAGACAAATGGAGAGTGAAAGCAAATCCAGACAGTGATGAATGCAGATCACCAGTCCTTAAGCCCAGCACCTGCTGCTCTAATCAAGTATTTTTCCCAGATATGGTAACCAAACTAGCCTACTAGTTTGCTTAAGCCAACCTGAGTTAGTTGTGTTCTCTTATTGTTCACTGAGCTTCTTTGAGATGATTATTTTGAATTCCTTATCAGGCAGTTTGTAGTTCTTCATTTCTTTAGAGCTGATTACTGGCACTTTATTTTGTTCCTTTGGTAATGTCATGTGTCCCTGATTATTCATGATCCTTGTGTCTTTGCATTAGTGTCTGTGCATTTGAAGAAGCAAGCACCTCTTCTAGTCTTTACAGCCTGGCTTTGGCAGGGAATGCCTTTCATCAGTCAGCCCATGCGAGATTCTGGAAAAGCTGTCTGGTGGGATCCACAAGCGAACTTGCTGCTGGCCTCCTCAGGTGGGATGGCCTGGCGACTGAGTTAGTGGGCAGGCAAACCTGGCATTTGGTTTCACAGAAGCTAATCTGGTGCCTGCATTCATGGGCAAGGCCTGGATCTTGGGTCTGTGGCAGCTGATCTGGGTGCTAGGTCCATTGGGGTGGACCCAGTGACTGGGTCCCATCGGGTAAGATGATAGCCTGTGTCCATATGGGTTGGTCTGAAGCCTAGTTCCATAGGGACTGCTCTGGCACTGGGGTAGGTCCTGAGTCTGAGTTGCGGGGATGGACCTGACCCTGTGCCCATCAGGGCTGGCCTGGTGCTGGGGTCCACTGAAGTGGGCCTGGTACCTGGATCCATGGGGCTAGCCTGGAGCCTCAGACCACAGCTGTGGGTCTGAAGCCTGGGTTTGCTGGGGCTGATCTGGTACCAGGATCTACTAGGGTGGGTCTGGACCCTGGGTTTACTGGAGCCTGGGGCTGTGGGTGCCAGCCTAGAATCTGGGGCTGCAGGGGCTAGCCTGGCTTTAGGGCTGGCTTGGAGTCAGAGTCTAAGAGGTGGGCCTGGAGCCTGAGACTGCAGGGGCTGGCCTGGTGCTGGGGTGGGCCTGGATCCTGGCCCAGGGTTGCAGGAGCTGGCCTGGGACCAAGGTTCCCTGGGAAGGGCCTGGTGCTGGGGCTTGCAGCAAAGTCTGTTGCTCATTTCACTCTCCTTCTGCCATGCAGAGGGTATCTCTCTCTATACTGCACTGTCTGGCCTCAAGGGAGAGGTAATATGATTAATGTAAAACTGTCCTTCCTATCCTCTTCTCATGAGTATTTTCTTATTTCTGTACATCACCTAGGTGCTGTAATCTCTCACTTGGATTCCTTAATACTCGTAAAGATATTTCAGTGTGGGTAATTATTAAAATTGATGTTTCTGCTAGGAGACTGTGATGGAAACTCCTATTCTGCCATCTTGCTGATGTCACTCCCCTCTTTCATCTTTAAAACATTTTTTATTCAGGAAGAAATTTAAGATTTCAACTTCTTTCATCCAAACTTTCTAAATCTAAACCAAACTTACCAGGTTTTCAGATTTATATTCACTCATAATATGCGTTATAGATATTCCTTATCTCTTTTCTCATTATCACTTCTTGTTTTGGATACATTGCTGTCATGTTGAGCTTTCTTTCACCATTATATTAGGCAGTTATTCATTTACCAGTTTTATCTGAAATATCATAGGAAAATTTATTTTCCCTATGAAAATAATTGGCTTTCTTAACTGCGGTTTTATTCAGTAGTGCCTAAGTTTATAACAGTTCTCCATAAGGTTTTTACAATAGGGAATTTAACATCTTTTTATTTAAGATCTTTCTGGGACAATACAATTTTCTTTACCTTTGACATTTCCAAATTCTTAGTAAGTGACCAGTAATCTATCTGTTGCTAGATGCTTTGGAAGCCTCTCATAAGCTATGAGGTGATACAACACTGTGCTAAATTAAAATTTATATATTCTTTGATTTTTCTTTTAATGGCTATTAGAAAACTTTTATCTTTGAGTAATGGATTATTGAATATCCAACATGACGTCTTTTTATCTTTCTTTGTTCATATTATCTGTTTAGTCCATTTCTACATGATCAGATGAAAGGAATTTCTGCATCTGAATTTCTAATAGGCTACCAAATACATTTTTTTTGCATGTTCAAATATATATTCAGCATAAAGATCAGTGATTCAAGAAAAAAGTGTTACCTGTATTCCCATGTTTCAAAATTTTACTGGAATCTATTGGCAGTATCTAAGTAATATGTATTATGATGACCTGGTTCATAATTTAAAAACACGAGAGAGCCAGAATTTATGGGTTTTCCTTTTAAAACAACAATTATGAATAATGACAAATTAAATTGATTTTTTACTCAAAGATCACACTACCTTCTGTGTTTATTTTCTTTTAAAAAACTAATTTCAATTCTAATAAATCCACACATAATAAGATTGTTTTAAAGAGAATCATAATTAAATCAGAAGGAAAAAGGAAATTGTCTTTCTAGAATCAGAGCATATATATTCCATAATACATTTTCTTCTAGATTAGTGTTCTGTAAAGCCTAGCTCTGAATTCAGGGTGTCTCCTGAATGTCCTGTGAACTAATGCCATATGGCACTAGTTATACTATGACAACACTTGTATTTGATCTCTGGCATAAATTAGTAGCCCATTCCTGTGTTCATCAAAAGAAACTCTATATTTCCCATTAATTTTGGTGACATTTGTCTGACAATGGAAATTTTGAAAAGATAGTAAATGAGGTAGTTGGTTTCATGGCTTAAAATTTTTTTTTTCTAGTAAAACACATAACTCTGCCATTTTAACCAATTTTACATTAATTATGTGGCTTTAATTACATTCATAATATTGTGCAGCCCTCACCACTATTTCCAAAAATTCTTTATTACCTAAACAGAAATTCTGTACCCATTAAGCAATAACTCCCCTTGCCCCTCTCTCTCCATCTCCTGGTAACCTCTAATCTATTTTCTGTGTCTATGAATTTGCTTATTCTAGATATTTCATATAACTGAATACAATAGTTGTCCTTTTGTGTCTGGCTAATTTCACTTAGCATAATGTTTTAAAGTTTCATTTATGTTGTAGCATGCATCAGAATTTCACTCCTTTTTATGGCTTAATAACATTCCACTGTATAGATATATCACTTTTTGTTTATCCATTCATCTGTCAATGGACTCTTGTGTTGTTTCTACCTTTTGGCTATTGTGAATAATGCTGCAATGAACATTGTCATACAAATATCTGCTTGAGTCCCTGTTTTCAGTTCTTTTGGATATATATTTAGGAGTGGAATTGCTGGCTCTTATAGTATTTCTACATTTAGCTTTTTGAGAAACTATTAAACTGTTTTCCACAGTGGTTGTACCATTTTACATTCCCACCAGCAATGTATGAAGGTTCAATTTCTTTGCATCCTTGCCAACACTTGTTATTTTCATTTGTTTATTGCTATCCTAATAAGTGTGATGTGGTATCTCATTGTCATATTAATTTGCATTTCTCTGATGACTAATGATGTTGAGAATCTTTTCATGTGCCTGTTGGCCATTTATAGATCTTCTTTGGGGTAATGTCTATGCAATTTCTTTGCTCATTTTCTAATTGGATTGTTTGTCTTTTTGATGTTGAATTGTAGGAGTTCTGTATATATTCTGGATATTAAACCTCTATCAATATGTGATTTGCAAATATTCTCTCCTATTCTGTGGGTTGTCTTTTTACTCTCTTAACAGTATTTTTAGGTGCACAAAAATTTATAATTTTAATGAAGCCTAGTTTATTTTTTTCTATTGCTACCTGTGCTTTTGGTGTCATACTTAAGAAATAATTGCCAAATCTAAAAACCATAATTTGCTTTTATGTTTTATCATTCTATGAGTTTTATATTTTTAGGTAATAAATTTAGGTCTTTGATCAATCTCGAGTTAAATTTTATATATAGTATAAGGGGTTTCATGATTTTTTTAAACCAATAAAAAAGCCTAGTTCTGAATTCAGAGTGTCTCCTGAATGTTCTGTGAACTAATGCCATATGGTGGTAATACTATCATAACATTTGTATTTGGTCTCTGGCATAAATTAGCAATCCATACCTGTGTTCATCAAAAGAACCACTGTTTACCCAGATAAATATCTCCAATTAAAAAAATCTAATTGGTTTATCTATAAAATATAACTTTTAAGATTTTTAATACAGAAAAATAAGAATTATCAAAACATCATGTTGTATACCTTAGATATATATAATAAATAAGGTTTTTAATATGAACCAACCAATACGAAACCATACGCCACTAATTATTCTGCTTCTTTTCATATCCATGGGTTCTTGAATACATATTATATTCATTGACTATCTTCAAAGGCAAAGAAGAAAACTCTCTGCAAACTATTTCTCCAGCAGCTATCACCATGAGACACTTTGAAGCACAAAGAGATTTAAAAAATAAAACACCACTCTCACTATATCATAGTCTCCCTTGAATTAGCTACAGACAGTGTAAATCATTGAAGTGAGAATTGCTGCTTATGAATGAGAAATTCACAAATAAGCTCCTATTTAGGACAAAAAGTGCAGGAGAAAAGGGCTGGTCTTACATAATTACACAAGCTGTCTAGCTGGGATGGTTTAAGGAAGTTCCTACTCCCCATCCCCTAAATATCATCCTTTGGCTTTTCAGGACACCAAATATTAGACACATTTTTTTTTCATTAAAATATTGACAAGTCTTGGTAGAAATAAAATTTTTAAATATATTAACATGAGGTTATTAAAACAGATTATTTTCAGAGTCATTCTTTAATAAACTTTCTATCTACCTTTTATAAAGCCAATTGATATGCTCAAAAATTATCAATGGAGGAAGAATGTTCATATGTGGAAGGGAGATTGGGTCTTGCACCCTCCACCTCAACCTCAATTAACCTTCCTCTCAGTAAAACCACTGTCATATCCATGTTGGTTTTGTATATTTGCTTCACACTGTCTCAGCAGGAAAGCTGAGGTAGGGTTGAATTGTTTCACAGAAAATTTATTAAAGCAGTAGTTCTTGATCCTGGCTGCGCATTGAAATCACCTGGAGAATTAAACACACACACTCCATGTATGTGTATATATAAATATATATACTTGCACACATATAATCAGTGTGTGTGTATATTGATTGAATATGTACCTATATCTCATATATACCAAACATATCTATGTATACTGATTTTATGTATATATTTATATATAGACACTGATCATGTATAATATTGATTGCATATACACACACAATACCTACTAAGAGATCATATATACTGATTACATATTTATTGATTTTATATGAACACATATGTATATATTATATATATTGATAGAGAATATTTCATGCCTGGACCCTACTCTAGGAGATTCTGACTAAATTCATTTGATTGGGGCTCAGGGGGAGGTAATTTTAAAAGCTCCTAGGTGATTCTAATGTGCAGTCAGGGCTGAGAAACATTGTGCCAGATAAAAGATAAGAAATGGGGAACAAATAGTAAAAACAAATACTAAGAATACTGTGAAGCCAGATATATGCTCTCTAAAACATGGCCTGTTCTTTGAAACTTGGAGACCCCTCTGATGTGGCCTCCTCTAATCCTTCTCCAGGTGGCAATAATTATTTTGGCATATACTACTCAGGAGCTCATGCCTAGAAACTCTCCCTCTTAAAGATCAGGTGTCAGGAAGCTAGATGCATCTCCAAATTTCCACTTTTCTGTCTGGGAACCACATTTTCCCTAATGATTTACATTGGAATGTTTACCTCTTCCAGTCACAAATCACCAAACCCTCTACCCATCACAGATAAATCATTATCGGTAGCCTTGCATCTTACCTTTCCCAGGCTTGCTTAGCAGCAGGTACTAAAGACCCTCAAACTACAGACTTACACCAGCACTATTCCTGAACCAAACTTAATCAAGGCTGGTGATTTTTGGAAGCCCATAATCACCAAGGGATAGGGCTCAGGGCTCAGGGATGTCAATTGATATTGACATCAATCTACTACTGTATCTTTACTTACCAATATGACCCCCTTGAATATCAGCACCAGCCCAATCTGGCTTTTGTATACTGGGATTCACCTGGTGGGCAACCTCTCTGAAGTACCAGTCCTGGAGTCTGGAGCTGGTTAGTTCCCAGAGGCCTGGCCTAACACATTCATGACTGGATGACCTCCTCTCACCCTCCTTCACTGCTCGCTCAAGGTAGGGGTCCCAGGATGTCACCTCACTGAACCTGCTTGGACTGTTTCTGCTCTTCACACCTGGTCCAAATTATTGCATTATACATCTCAGTAAGATATTTAGTTTCTCCCCATTAACAAGCAATAAAAAAACCTGGGACAGGACTCAGAATGTGAATGAATTTCTCTGTACATATCAGGAAACAATTGGAAATAATGGGATTCCTCTGAATTGGCAGATGGAGGCTTTGATGTACCAATGTAAAAGTGGTAGGATGCTGTTATCCATCAAGTTGGTGAATATTGGGTCTATCCATGTTACACTTTGAACTGTTTGGGAGAAATAGAAACTGTATAAAACATTGGTGTTGATGGTAGAGGACTGGAGCAACCTGGGGACACAGGGCCTCAAGGGAGGGTGAAGGAAAATAGGAACTTCATGAAGGAGAATTCCAAGCCAGCACTTAACTTGGCCATCTTAATTCTGTTTTTAACTAGGGGGAGGAAACTAAGGGTGAAGGTGGGATTGTGAAGGGAAACCTTGAGAATCATGTTTGCATTGATTCTGCGCAGAGGGAGTTGATTGCATTTTCCATGTTTTGGGCCAGATTGACTGTGAGGCTTTGGTCAAGGTCTTCTGCAACTATTTTTGTCTGCATGACTCATAGGAGAAAAGTTAAGCAAATAACATATATATATATATGTCATTACATAAGGACTACATACACAGATAAACAGTAAATGGCCATGTATTTCCCAACCATAGCTGTGACTTTCCAAAAGGTCTGTTCACTTAGATACACCTCTTTCTTTTGTAATGAAGACCATTCTTTAAAAAGACGGAGAAAAACTCCCACATTAAAGCTGTGCACTATAGCATCACTTGAAAGGCTTCAAGATGCATGTTCTGTCAGGATCAACGGGAGAAACAGAACCACTCTGTGTGACTTAGTGGGGTGGTTACCCTTACACGGCTGTGGGAGCTGGTGGTCTAGGGGAGTTGATGCTCTAACACTGATGCCTTTATAGGTCAACCATAACAGACATCAGGAAGGAAAGATGGATGCAGACAAGAAAAAGGACAACCTAAAATCTGTGAAGATGCACTAAAATCTGTATCTCTACCAGTTCTAACCTCAGTGCTGCTGTGGGTGACCTGCAGGGGACACTGGTGCCCTTTAACTTGGAACTACTTTGCACTGGGTCAGGACTGAGACGCTGAAGGAAGACCCTGGTGGGATCTGGGGAGCTGTAAGTCAGGTGCTGCCCCATGCACATCAATGACAATGTACATGAGCCGCCAGTGCCCAGCACCGCACACTCCCCTTCAGCAGGTCAAAAGCATAGTTGCTATTTTACAGCTGCCTTTTGTGTTTCACAGAAAGAGAATGCTGGGAAACGTAGTTTCAGTTTTGCTAAATCACAATGCAGTTTCCCATGGAGCTCAGAACATTTGTCAGCGTTGGCTCCTTCTCTTCCTCACCACTTGTATTGGATTGTCCTTTCATTCTGTTAATTCTTCTTTCACAGTTGCTCCTATTCTCTCACTTTTGCCACTACTGTAGGTCATGGTTTGACTATTTCCCTGGCTTTGGTTGCTCCTCTCTTTAATTCATGTCCTGTGACTAAACACCTAACCACTATTTGCCAGTTTCAATGATTGTCGCCTGTCTTGTTCTTCACTGCCTGAATCCCTGCTTTGTTAACCTCCTTTGCCACTTAGGACCGCAAAGACAGGGGCACCATGATTTTACCAGACTTCCCAGAGACTCGTATATTGTTTCTCAACCTCAGCCCCACAGCTTCTGATCTGCTGACTGCAGTCTCTAGTTGGAGCCTGGGGCAGTTTTGCATTGACCCAGGCTGGTTATTGTCAGGCTTAACTGACCAGAGGAGCGATGTCCTGTGTTATGATCTTACTTGCCTGATCAGATCAACTCAGTTGCCCTACACTGTACCTACCCAGGATTATGCTTTGCCTGCTTGTCACCTTCCCATTCCTGATGTTGGTGCACTTCCGTTGCACTGATCGTGTGAAGTTTCCAGGTTCTCAGGTCACGTCCGTGTGGCTCATGAATATGCTTATTCAGAGCTCCTGGCACATTGGCTTCCACAATTCCATGGCTTTCAGCAGAATTCAACACTGTTGATTATCAAAGACTTCCATCCTCTGCAATACCTATGATCATAGTGAATCACTCCAGCACCTATTGAGTTATATGCAAGCTATGACTTGGAAGTCATCTTTGACACCTCTCTCTACCTCACGTCCAATCCATCAAGCTCTTCCCGCTGTAAGCACAGCTCTTGAATTTGCCCATTCCCCCATCTCAATGGCTTAATTGACAAGGATAAATACCTTGTTCACATTAACAAGTTCATCGTAGGTGAGGAGTGCTTACTTCAGTTGTTTTTTGCTCTGTGACCGAGGCTGATGGAACAGCCTCTCTCCAAGATATTGCTGGTGGCATGGCAGACAGAGAATATGGTGAGCCTATTGCTGGCTCTTGAATCTTCCGTTCAGAAATGCCCAATGTCAAATATCATTACCCACCCCTCACTATTTTACTGGCCAATACAAGTCACAAAGCCATCCCTGAGTTCAACAAGGCAGGAGTGTACAATTTTCTCTCATGGAGAGGAAACAGAGGTAGGAGCTCTAAATAAAATATAACACATCTGCCACCATCACCTTACTCAAGATGTCACCATTTCTTATATAGGCTACTGCAATAGTCCCTGCATCAGTCAGGTTTCTATCACAGAAGCAGAACCATTTTGAGTGATATAGAAGAAGAGATTTACTATAGGGGGTTTTACCCTTGGCAATTGTTGGGGCTGGTGGAGCAGTTCATGCAGGCGGTTGTTATTGTGTCTAATCTTGGGCCTGAAGTTCCAAGATTTAAATTAGGCTGGTGGTTGGGAAGGGAAGTTAGGTGTGGAAGAAAGCAAAGGTAAACTGGGGATAAACTGGCTCTTATAAGGACACAATAGAACTTAGGTCTCTCTCTCTCTCTTACCTTCTCCAAACACCATCTTGTAAGTGACCTGAAGGAGAGGCTGGTATTTTCTCCATTGTGGCTGCATGTATGTTTGTCCCAGCACTCAGAAACAAAGGGAGGAGATCTGGTGGTAGCTGGAGGAGCTGTGGGTCCTGGTACTGCCCCATGCCAATAAGGTAGACAGGCAGATCAGTGACAATGTGTATGAGCTCCCACACTGCTACTGACCTTCAGAACTTAAAACATATAGCTGCTACTCCACTTTTGTCTTCTCATGCAAAATGTCTCTTGTGGCCAATGCTACCCAGATCCACATAGGAAATGTAATTCCAGATTGTCCGGGTTGGCACGGGGAGCTACCTCAGTTGCCCAGCTGGTCTGCATATATACTCTTGTACCATTCCTATCTCTTCTCCGTGTGAACTGTGAGTGATGTTTTCAGAGTATAGTGGATCACATCACTCATCTCCTTAAAACACCCAGGGTATTCCTTTTACTCTAAACTTAAAGACAATCCCCAACCTGGCCTGTTAAATTCTGTGTAGCCTGGCCTTTGCCTTCTTCTCATCTTGTACCATGCTCCCCTCACTCTGTGAACTACAGCCAAAGTGGAGTTTTTTCATTTCTTCAAAGTTGCCATATTCCCATAGGGCTTCTGCATGTGCTGTTCTCTCTGCCTGAGAGGTTCTTCTTTTTCTGCTTCATCTGCTCCTAGTCATCCTTTAGCTTTGACTTCGAGTCTAATTTCCCTAAACTATCTGTTATTGGTCTTATTAGGTCAAATTCCTTTATTACATGCTTCCATGTTATCACGTATCTTACATTTATGGCCCTTATCAAAGGGGCACTTCTAATTTATTTGTAGTTATTTAACTAGTATCTGTCTCCTCATAATGCTGTATGCTCTAGGGCAAGAGTCAGGACTTTTTCTTCTGCAAAAGACCAAAATAGTATGTATTTTAGACTCTGTTGTAACTACTCAACCCTGCTGTTACATTGCAAAAGGAGCTACAGACAAAATATAAATGAATGAGTGTGGCTGGGTTTCAATAAAACTTTATTTACAAAAATAGATAGTGTGCTGTAGTTGGCCCACAGCCCTGAAGTTTGCCAGCTCTAATCTAAAACAACAATCTTGTTATGCTTACCAGTGTATCTTCAATCTCTAGCACATTGCTTTATTCACAGTAGGTATCAATAAATAGTTGCTGAATGAATGAATACACTGTATTCATTTCTATACAAACAGACATTGGACATTCTGTCTTCCTCATATTTATTCAAACCATTTATACTAGCAGGAATATCTTCTTCCAATCCAAATTGTACTTCACTTCTCAAGACTCTTGTTGCTTACCACTTTTTTTGTAAAGCTGTCTGTGATTGAGTTTCCAGTGCTCAAGTGTTCTGAACTTCAACAGAAGTTGTTTTCTCTATCAGTACCTTGACTGAATAAACTTGTAATACGATTTTGCAGCTTAACAAGGCACTTTCTTGAAGTTTGGCGCTTTGAAGGAAAATCTCCTGAGTCTTACTTGATTCTGGGAAGGGAGGGAGGAAAAATAGTGACAACCAAACACAAAAAAATAAGTCAACGAATTATTCTGCTGCATATATGGCAATAAGAATGCTCTACACTGCAATAGGTACTAGTGTTTGGGTAAGATATGGCCTCCCAAATGCAGAGGTCAAGACAGTCTTCACTGAGGAGATAACATTTGAGATTAACTTCTTTTTTTTTTTTAATCTACATATTATATTTGGTTTAGGATAATACCAGGAACTCACTTTGGTTCCCTCCACTCCCAAATTTTACATTATAAAAATTTTCAAACATATAGGAAAGTTGAAAAAAACAATTCAGTGAACACCTGAATACCTAGCATTTAGACTTAACAATGTTAACATTTTGCCATATTTGCTTTATATTATTTCTATACTTCTTCTGTATCCATTTGGAAGTAAGTTACAGACATCAAGCATTCTATCTTAAATAATTCATATGCATTTCCTAAAAGTAAGAACATTCTCCTACATAACCATAATACCATTAGCAATGCTTCCTTACTGTCTTCTGGTATTCAGGCCATATTCAAATTCCCTACTTATCCCATAAACTGTCTTTTACAGCTGTATTTTTAAAAAACCAGGATCTAATCCACTTGGTTATTGAGTCTGACTCTTAAAAGAAAAATGGGAATTCTTGAATACAAAGTACACTAAAAGTCCAAAATAAAAAATAGCAGCTGTAAAATCACAGGAGAGGCCAGCAGAACAATATTCTGTGGCCCAAAAGTCAATGGCATTGATGGGAAATGCCTTTGGATGAGTATAAAAAACCAGATCATGAATGATCTTGAATATTAGGCAAAGGAGCTTTGAACTCATTCTTCTGTTGAGGTGGGTTTTACTCCATAAATTTTGACAATGTCAAGACTGAATAGCAGACTGTAGGAGCAATCTCATGAACATGATATTCACTGCCACTAGTCTCTTTTTGCCTAAGCCCTTTCACTGCAGCATCTTAGATTATCAGAATTTTAAAGCAACCCTTTGCTGTTGGTTTGTAGCTGACCAGGTCCAGGCCCTTTTCAAAGGGGGTTGAGCTTATTGTTAAAAGGACAGTTGAGCGTATTCTTCCAGCAAGGGACTGGGTTGCCTTCTCAAAGTCTACTCTGACAGTCTTAGGCAGCTGATGGCCACAAGGGAACTTGACCGCCTTCTCTGCCCTCTGGAAGCCAGTCACAGGAGACGTCATCACAGCTTCTCTGGGGCCAAGACCTATGCTGTGCCAGTTATTAGTAAGAAATGACTATTTTCATTTTCTGATGTGAATGTGGAAGTTTTTCAAACTAGTTATAATTGGCTTGCCATTGGTGTGAAACCACATGTAGTTCAACATGTTCCTCCTTTATTTGTAGCTGGAGACTCAAAGGCCAACAGAGGTTAAGTGACTTCTCTGAGGTCACAGTGCTCTACAGTGGAGAACAACCACCCGTCAGTGGGCATGGCTATGTGCCAGACACTGAACTCCATGCTATAGTGAGTGTCTGTCTGGTAGGTTGCCTGATGAACTCAGGTGACATCAGAAATGCAGGGAACTGGAACTGGTAGTAGCTTTATTTCTCTACACCTGCTTTGTCCTTTCTCATGGTCCCCCACATCTTGAATAGCCATGACAGTGTCCACTTCTAATTGCTATTTCAATAATTTTCAGTTTCAGCCATCTCTTTTCAGTTTAATCACTTGGGATATTCAAAGTATAACTTCTGGTTATAATTCTTTAGGGTACAGCTTAGCCTCTCGGTTAAGATGGCTTTTGAAGGTTTGGGGGAAGGCAGAGTAAAGGGATCCTTGACTCCACACTCTCCTACATTGAGTTTTCCAGAAACAGACCTTGAGATGAGGATTTTTTAAAGAAATGCTCCCAAGCAGTGCCTGGGAGAGAGTACTCAGGGGATTTCTAGGGCACTGGTAACAGAAAAGTCCTGTATCTCGATCTAGTTGTTGTTACAATGCTGTGTTTATCATGTGAAAATTCAAAAAGTTGTACACATTTGTGCAATTTTATGTATGTATGTATGTTATATTTTTAAAAACTCTATCAATTTACCCATATATTCTTCGTGGCTACTTTCTTCAAATTGCATAAATATAGTAACAACCAATTTTTAAAAATCTTTTGTGCCACAGCAGTATCTTTTGTTTTTAAATAACAGCTTTATTGAGATATAATTCACATTACACAAAATTCGCTCTTAAAGTTTACAGTTCAGTGATTTTTAGTATTTTTTGCTGAATTGTGTAGCCATCTCCACTATCTGATTTTATAAATTTTCATCATCTCGAGAAAAAACCCCATACTTGTTAGCAATCACCTCCCCATTCCCTTTTCCTTCCAGCCATGGCAACAACCAATTCACTCTATGTTTATGGAATTGCCTATTCTTGACATTTTTTTATAAATTGAACCATACAATATGTGGTCATTTGTGACAGGCATCTTTCACTTTGGATGATGTTTTCAAGGTTCATCCATATTGTAGCATGTATCAGCACTTCATTCTTTTTATTGCCAAAAAATATTCCATTCTATGGATATACCATATTTTGTTTATTCATTGATGTGATGAACATTTTGTTGTTTTCCTTTTTGGATATTATGGCTAATACTAATATGAACATTCACGTACAGATTTTTATGTGGACATGTGTTTCCATATCTATTTATACTTAACCAAATAGAAACTTCAACACTTGGACATTATAAAACAGTCTCCCAATTTACCTCGTAGGTCAAAGAAGAAATTGAGACAGTAATTATAGAATATTTAGAAACACATGACCATGTCAACGCTATATGAAAACTGACAGTGTTACATCATAACTGCACTCAGAGGAAAATTCATAGACTTAAATGTTATTACACTGAAATGCATAAAAATAAATGAGTTGAGCATTTATCTCAAGAGCTGAAAAAGAACAAGA
The DNA here is from genome assembly GCA_963575035.1 of Avahi laniger. NCBI lineage: Eukaryota > Metazoa > Chordata > Mammalia > Primates > Indriidae > Avahi > Avahi laniger. The sequence continues at coordinate 28,854 of CAUYSK010106870.1, forward strand.
GCAACAACAACAAATAGGGGGACCCAATAAGAGAACAGCAGAAGCTGGACATGGAAAGAGCCAGCCAAGCAATGGTGCCATTTCAGGCAAAGTCACATGAATGGTAGCTTCAACTGACCCTGCGGGGG
>CAUYSK010106874.1:0-43213 GCA_963575035.1 Avahi laniger
ATGCCCAGCTAATTTTTTCTACATATTTTTAGTTGTCCAATTAATTTCTTTCTATTTTTAGTAGAGACGGGGTCTCGCTCTTGCTCAGGCTGGTCTCGAACTCCTGAGCTCAAACAATCCGCCCGCCTCGGCCTCCCAGAGAGCCAGGATTACAGACGTGAGCCACCGCGCCTGGCCATGTATATATTATTTTTAAAACTTTGATCAATAGTAATGTAGTATGTGTGTTCTTTACCCTTTTTTCATCTAACATTTATGAGATTCATTATCTCAGGCAGCATTTTTCATTGATGTATGGTATTCCATTATATGAATTTATTACATTTTATCCAGTCCATTAATGGGTATTTATTTAAGCAGTCTATAATTTCTTGCTTACAAATAATGTTATCATGAAGCTTCTTATATATGTCTCCTTGTATGTTAGTGTTTTACTGGAGAAATATGCCTTGGGGTGAAATTGCTCAATTATAAGGAATCTTGAGCTTTATCAGATTTTGACAAATTGTTTTCCAAAGTGGTTATTCTAGCTTACCTTTACTAATAGTTTTGAACGCTACCTTTGTTCCCATGCTTTCCGAACTTCGATTTTGTGATATTTTCAGTTTTTAAAAAGTTTTGCAGTTCTGGAGGTAGATGGTAGTTCTAAAGATGGGTGGTGGTGATGGCCGCACAAGATGAATATACTTAATGTCCCAGAACTGCACACTTAAAAAATGATTAAAATGGTAAATTTTACATTATATGTATCTTACCACAATTAAAAAAGTTTTGCTAGTCTGATAGAAATGAAATCTCACTGTGCTTTTTTATCTAGCTTTCCCTGATTACTAGTGAGATATCTTTTCATATGCTAAATATCTATTTATGGTTTTTTTCCCTCTAAATATTTCATGTTCGTATCTTTTGTCCATTTTTCTTATCAATTCTTGAAAGTTCTTTATATATTCTGGATACAATTCTTTTGTTGGTTATGTGTGTTGCATACATTTTCGGTTTATAATCTGCTTAATTCGATTTTTATGTTTGGTGTGAAGTAAGTATTCAGCTTTTCCCCCACATAGCTCATCAGTTACCTCAGCACTATTCATCACACACTCCTTCCCTCCCCACTGATCTACGGCACCACATCTGCCATGTCAGGTTTACATAGTGATATATGTGTGGGTCTATTCCTAGGCTTTCTGTTCTGTGCCATTTATCACTGTACCAATATTACACTTAAAGCTTTATAATAAAGTTATCTGGCTGGGCAATACCACCTTCCCAATTCTTCTCCAAAATTTGTCTTAGCTATTCCGAGTTCTCTGTTCTACTCTGCAGTTTTAGAATTCTTTTGTCAAGCTCCACAGTTGGGATTTTGACTGGAAATGTAGGTATAACTCATTATCCAAATTTAGTCTGTTCCTGCAATTGTGTAGATACGGAAACTTTAGAGAACCCGTCTATATTTTATTATCTTAAAAGGGAGAATTAATAACTGGTTTCCAGTCTTTCCAAAACCTCAAATAATTTCCTCCCAATTATAAAATCTTCTTAAACACCTATGTAAGATTTCTGTATAATATGAAGCTTTCAAAATGCCAGTTACTTAGTTATTTAACACTGAGCTCATTAGTTGATATGTTTTTGGATAGAATGCAGTGATAATTGTACAGTAGTAGACATTTCTTCTATACTGCTCTAAACATATACCATAATGTAAATAAACAATGAGAAAATATGTTAAAGATATGTGATTAATACAGATAACTCTTGGCTAATAACTAAGGCCATTTAAAAATGATAATTTATTGATCGAAGAGTTGCCTGAGTGAGATTTGGTGGTGAATCAAGGTGTGTGAAAGGGATCTAGCAAAGGGGCTTACTATGAGATCCAGAGAAGTGGTGGACAGTTTTCTCTTGTCAGCTCCTGAGATTCCGGAAATAGATGGCTGAACCATTGTCTGAAGCCTTAGATCAACCAGTGAGATGAAAAAGTCTCAAATTGCACGTCTCTTTGTGTTCCCTTTGCTTGCGGTTATAGAATGTGAGCACAAAATATGATCCTGTCAGGAAAATAGCTGAAATACAGCTGCTGAGTAGACTAGACAGTCTCTCAGATTCATTAGCACCTTAAATGTGCACTCACGCACAGTTCCTGATAGTTTCTTTATTTGAATAGTGACTCCTGGGTTTAAATACTATGTATTGTAACAAATATTCAGGTATCAAAAATTCTTCAAGTGGGAACATTGGATGTATAGATTAATTTGGAGAGAGTTTTGACATCTTTGCAGTATTTGGTCTTCTCTCTATAACCATGATTTTACTTCTCCACTTATTTAATTTCATAATTTTTATTATAAAGGTATATAGATAATATAGGAATACAATTGATATTTTTATATTGCTCTTATTAATTTATCTATAGATTCTCTTGGGTATTGTACAAACATAGTCATGTTTTCTGGGAATAATGAAATTTTGTTTCATCCTTTTTTTAATTTTCTTTTTTATTGTGTGTAAGATAGGGCTTCCTGGACATTGCTGAATATAAATGGTGATAATAAACATACCTGTCCCTTATTTTCAAGGAAATTCTTCCAGTCTTTTACCATAAGTATAATTTTCTGTCTGGTTTTGGTGGCTATCCTTTATCAGATTTAAAAAATTTCCCTAAAATAGACAGTATCCTGTAGTGGTTAAAAATGGATAAGAGTCCAGCCATATTGCCTGGATTCAGCTCTTAACATTACCACTTGCTTACTCTGTGACTTCAGACAAATCGCTTAACCTCTTTGTGCCACAGTTTTCTCAACTGTCTAATGGTAGTAGTAATTGTCCATACTTCAGACCATAGTTTTAAAGATTAAGTGAGTTAATATATGTAAAACAGGGTTAAATGTAGAACACCTAAAACTACACCCGGCATGTAGTAAATGCTGTGTGTTAGCTATTTTTATAGTTACTGTCATAAATCCTTGTTTGCTAAGAGATTTTTTTGTTTTTGTTTTGAAATTGTGAGCAGATCTTGAATTCTTCTTTAACTGATGTTTGACAGACTCATTGGATTTTGATAGTGTATCAATATTAATATTTGTTGAGCTTAATAGAGTTTCAGATTTATGCTATGACTAGGATTTAATTAGTATATCCTTTTAAGGCTTGGCATGTTTGGTGGTAATTCCCATTTTATATTTATTTCTGGATTGCCTTCTATTAGTTCTGTTGATGATACTGACCTTCCTAACCATCCAACCATATAAGCATATTGCAATCAGTAAAGAATCTGTTATCTAATGCCAGGGAAATGTATTCTTATACTTAGTGCAACTTCTTACTTTGGCTGTATTTTGGTGTTTTACTTACAGACGGCTGTCCATTTAAAATTCTGAGACTAAGTGAATAGAAGTCAGTTTAAAATTACCAGATGAATAAGCAGTTTGGGGAGAACTTACCAACATAATAAATTTTGTTTCTGGGCTTTCTTTTGAAAATTCACTATTGTTGAAAAGTCTGTGCAGGAATAAACTTTATAGAGTTATTTGTATACAGCTGGGACTGAATTTATGGGCTGCCCTTCTAAGTTGCTAAAAAGCTGAAGATTGACAACGGCTTTCATACTGCATTATCTAGCTTGGCTTTTAACTCCAAGAAAACTATGCTCACAAATTGATGCTCTGTTCCTTTGGGGTTGGTATAGAAGCATTAAATTGTACTAAAATATTCATATGTGAGTGCATTTAGCTGAAAGCAATTGATGTTCTAGTCCCAAGAGGACAAAAAGAAATGCTGTATGGACCTGAGGTACAGAAGACACCCTGAGCATGCTTCTTAAAGATAGTTACATGTCCTGGATGATCAAAGCCCTTACAGTGAAGCTTAAAATGACAAAGGAGAAGTTGTAGAATTTATAAACTGTGGTTTGGATATATAAATTGTTTGGTTGTGTAGTAGTTAAAAAGTTAATTCCCAAAAATTAGGAGTTGTAATTATATCTTTGGTTTGTTTTCTTAGCTAGTTTTTATTAGACTGATTTCTCTAAACATTTATTCCAGAGAAGCAATGTCAGCGAAGTTTTTTATCTATTATAATTTTATTATATAAAGTTAAAAATTTCAAGTTTGAGAGTCTGTCGAATTCTTTTTTACACGCATACTGTAACTTTAAAAGCATGCCACTGATAATGATAATTGACATGCCCTGTAGATAGTGAATCTAATTTAATAGCTGGCACGAAAATCAATAAGAGCAGACAGCAAACCTTTGTTGAAGCTATCTTGGTGTGGTAACTTGAAAGGAATAAAACTATTCTGAATTTCTATTCTTATTCTAACTGTGTAGTTTTGGTTCTTTCATATAAAAACTAATTTATTTTCTTATGTATGGCTTCTCATGTGTAAATACATACATGAATGTCAAATAACAGAAGACACTTTGTGCTAGAAGGAAATGTTTATTCAATGGATAATTGCTTATTTAGCAATTATTAAATTATTAAATATGTAATTTAATATTTGTGTTTACGTCAGGCCAAAGATATGAGTACTAAGATGTCAGAAGAACATTTTAATAACTTAGTTTAATTATATAGTAATATTAGCCTGTCTTAGTCTGAAAGGAAATTTGGGAAACGATATTTGGGGCAGGAGGAACGTATTCCATTTACTTACAGTGAGATTGCTATAGAGGATCTCCGGTTAGTTTGGATGCATAGTAAAATTTATTATGTTCTTACTGGCATTACTTTTTCCCCATGTTATTAGCTCTTCTCCAATTCTTAGAACTTTAGAAGGTGCTTCAAGAAGTCTTTGTGTAACTTGAGCCGAACTTCACAACTCGGGTTGCTTTTTTTAAAAACAAAATAACTTTTTTAGAACAATTTTAGATTTAAAAAAAATTGTGAAGATAGTGTAGCAAATTCCTATAAATCTTGTACCCAGTTTTCCCTGTTATTATTATTTTTTAATGTATGTTAACTATATTTTTTTTATAATTGTCAAAACCACAAGATTTTAGAATTAAGTTTTTTGAAGATGGGAAATTATGTGAAGATTTCTGTCAAGGTGATAACTTTCTAATGACCTTTTTGTTGCATACCATAAAATTTGACATTTTAACCATTTTTAAGTGTACAACTAAGTGACAGTAATTATATTCACAATGTTGGGCAGCCATCACCACTGTTTCTAAAAGTTTTCATCACCACGAACTGACACTCTGTACCCATTAAGTAATAATTCCTCATTACCCTCTACCTCAGTCCCTGGTAATTGCTAATCTACTTTCTGTCACTAGGAATTTGCCTATTCTAGATATTTCACATAAGTAGAATCAAACTATATTTGTCTTTTGTGACTGACTTATTTCATTTAGCACGTTTTCAAATTTCATCCATGTTGTAGCATGTATCAGAACTTCATTCTTTTTTATGGGTGAATAGTATTCCAGTAATCTGTAAACATTTTATTTATCCATTCATCTGTTGATGAACACTTGAGTTGTTTATTTTCACCTTTTGGCTGTTGTAAATAATGCTGCTGTGAACATTCACATACAAGTATCCCTTTGAGTCCCTCTTGGCAATTCTTTGTGGTATATACGTAGGACTGGAATGACTGGGCCATGTGGTAATTCTATGTATAACTTTTTGAGGAACCTTTAAATTGTTTTCCTCTGGTTGCTTTGTTGCTTGTCTAGACGTCTTTACATAGAAGTTATCTTAATAATGTTAGATTAAACATCAGGAAAGGCTATGTGTAAGCATTGACCTACTAGCACTTAGTAATTTGGGAACTGGGTAGCTTGGTGAGTGCAAAGAATACTACCTGGAAGTCAGTAGACATAGGTTCTAGTGTCAGCTTTGTTCCCTGGGGGCTTGATTTTTTTCATTGATGAAATAAAGAGATTGCATATATAATTTCAAAGATTCCCTACAACTCCAAAATTCTACGTAGATATACAGAATTTAGTAAGTTTAACTTGGATCAGTTAAAGAACTTTACTGATAAAAATTTTGATAGATAAAGTTTTTATTTGATCTGCTAAAATGGAATGCCTTGTAATAGACTTGATTATATATCCAAGTATTTTGATGTCACATACACAAATATTTCAATATGAATTAACCATCTGAATAATTTTAGATGGAATAAAATAATTTCCATCATTTCTGGTATACTTAAAGTATATTTTCCCACAATGGAAAATCTGTGAATTAGTATTGAAGCTAATTAGGTAAATGCAAAAGCATTTAGTTGCAAAATAAATATTAAAATTATATTTTAATGTGAAAGTATTAAGAAAAACTTGTTTCAGATCCCATACATCATATGTAATCAAAATCCGCAGTTAAAAAATAGTACTAAAAGGACAACGGCTGAAATTTCACTTTTTCTAGTTTACATTTAAACTTTCGAATTGCATGTCACAATATAATTAATGTCCTTGTTTAGAAAAGTCTCTTGACTTTGTATTTGAGCAACTGGGTTATTAAATTTACATTTTGAACAAAAAAAAGTAAGTTACATAATGAAACGTATGCTAGTGATATGAATTGCCACTTGCTTCGGACATGTTATAACTAGGCTAGTTGTGAAGAAGACATTAGCTCAGGTCCCTATACCTCCTGGGAGAAAAGCTGGGCTGGTAAAAAGAACATGGAGGAACTTACCTCTAAGAACGAATTTAAAATTTCAAGGAATCTTTGACTACATAATCTTTGACTGAAAAGAACCAAGTCTATCTACCAAGCCATGGGATGTCCATTCATGAAAAAAATCTTAAGAGGCTAGATAAGGACAACTGTTTTTTTCTTCCAAATGCATTTTTTGGCTTTGCTTCTAGACATTTCCCTTTAACAGTTATTTGGAACAAGATACTGACTTCATTGAAAGCCAGGTCAGAATCTTTAGCTGAAAAGTTTTCAGTACAGGTTACATAAATTAAACAAACATCAAAAACAAGAAATAATTTCAGAGTCCTACCTCTTCTCTGACAGCCTCTTTGATGTCTTCACAGCTGGTGCGTGTGAGGGGGGAGGTCCGCACTGGAGGCATCCTAACGGACATGCAGTGGTCCACAGAGCACTCGCTCTAAAGCGTGTAGCTTGTGTCATTATTCACGATAAGGAAACTCGGAGCTAATGTACAAACTGATACTTCTAGTAACAAGGGTTAGAAGCCAACGTTAGCTAAAGTTGACAATGCCTTCTTTAACGTGCAAATTTAAATTGGCTATTCATCTGATCTAATCTTGTTTGGGAGATTTCTCCCTAAAATAAATATATTTACTGGAGTTTTAACAGACTGGTAACTTCAGTTAAAGCATATTACCAGTACTGTAACAATACTGAGTCATAATATGGTTTAGTAGCAAAAGTACTGAAGGACTTAGGTTAAGAAGCCTGCCTTTTAAGAGAGTGGAATGGTGGTTGCCCAGGCCTGGGAGGTGGGGGAAATGGGGAGATGTTGGTCAGAGGGTGCAAAGTCTCAGTTACGCAGAACGAATGTTCTCAGGATCTGTCGTACAGAATGGTGACTGTAGCTAATAATACTGGATTGTATACTTAAAATTTGGTAAGAGAGTAAGTGTTCTCACAACCAAAAAAGGGTAACTATCTGAGGTGATGGGGATATGTTAATTAGTTTGATTGCGGTAATCATTTCACAGTGTATATGTATGTCAAACATCAAATTATACACCTTAAATATATACAATTTTTATTTGGCAAATATACCTCAATGAGGTTGGAGTGGGGGAAGCCTACCTTTTACTAGATGTGTATAACCTTGGACAACACAGCAAGCCTGCCTGAGCCTCTGCTTTCTCTTCTGTAAAATGGGAGTAATTTTCACTCTATAGAGTTGTTGCCATAGTTAAGTGAGATCATCTGTTTAAAATAGAGCATAGTTACTGGCATATCATAGATAGTATTATACACGTGACTGTGATGATTAGTATGCTGTCTTGAATTCTGATAAAACAGAAGCTAGTCTTAGTGACAGGGGCATTGTCTCAGAGAAGCTATGTAATTTCAGCTTAAAAACAAGAGTGTGGGTAATGTCTTCCATTCATGTAATACTCAGTTTAGCCAGAATCCTGTCTGTGACTTCCATAACACAGGCAGAGAGCTGTTTGAGGAAAGAGCCACAGGTAGCTGTGCTTTGCGTTTTGGGGATTCTTCCAAAAAGAGAAGGGACTTAAACACAATTTGACAAACAGAGGAAATAGTTTGGCTGTTTAAATGAGCAAGCATGAGGATGAAATATAGCAATATTAATGCACAGAAGGCTTGCAGTAATTAGAAAATGCAGTTCCGTTAATCTGTTTCTCAAAGACACATTTGTTATTTCCTATGATAAATTCATTTAATTCCTAACCGGGCATTTGTCCTGTGTGTGTGTATTATGTTTTAGCCATGATAGTTGCTGTTAAGATTGTGCCTTTGTAGGCTGTTGAGTAAAGAAGGTTGAGAAAGCATTTGCCATTCTGTAAAACTCTTGTGCTGGCTGAGGCGGTCATAGGAGTATTGTTTTCAAGCACATAACGTGGATTTCTGAACTCTAGTTTAATAGGAACTACTTACTTGATGTGTTTAAAAGTTTTTTCCTTTAAAAAATGTAGCTTTTCACATTCCTTCCCCACCTCTATCTAGAAAAGGAAACTTTTGATAGAAAAGAAATTTAAAACATGTTTTTTTTTTTTTTTAGAGAGGAAGCAACATTGGCTTGGTTTTTCTGCTCTGAATGCTCCAGATTTAACTACTCCACTCATATTCATATTTCATATAAACAAAAGAGTAAATGTTTAAATCTCTCCATTCTACTTTGTTTAAAGTAAAGCGGATCTGAAGTTGCTGCAGAAAGGATACTGTTCCAATTCCAGAAAAAAGTGAATTTGTGGGTTTGTATCATAAACTCATGTAATTTCAACTTCATATGTATTTTTTTATATGGCCAACTTGATATGTCTTGATACCTGCATCTGGGATATGTATCCCTACACTAAGATTATGTTAGAAATTTGTTAAGAAACGTACCCTAACTTCCTAAGCAAACACTGTCTAGGAAGTTGGGTAGAAATTCTGACAGTACTAAATGCAAAGAAGATACTAAAGTTATCAGTGAAAAGAAATTTTCTCAATATATTACGCCAGAAAAATTATATCATTAGTAACAACTTGACTGTAGGTATAGTTTAAAGTGAAATTTATTATAATTGGCTGTCTTCTGTTCTATTGAGAACTATAACACATTAAAAATGGCTTCTAGTTTAAGGATTTAGTGGTAATTTTAGAAATAATGATAGCATTATAGTAATGTCGAACATATTTTGAGCAGTTCACATGCGTTTTGTTATTTACATCATCACAGCAATCCTGTTGGCCACAGGTATGCGTTTCCATTTCACACACGAGGAAACTGAGCCTTTGAGAAGTTGAATAACTTGCCCGAAAGCATAGATTGATAAGTGGGAGAGTCAGGATCTGAACCTTGCTCTTTCTGATTTTATTTTATTTTTTTAGTTATAACTGTGATTAAATAAAGATAGTGGTTGTTTTTTGCTAATTTTGAACTTTCTTGAGTTGAGATCTTAGTGCACTAATTTTCTATCCTTGTTTTCTAATGTGCATTTAAGGTTATAGATGTCTTTCTTAGTATCACTTTAGCTGTACCCTACATGTTCTGATATACCTGCCTTTCTTGGCATTTTGTTCTAAGTATTTTTAAATTTCCATTTTAATTTTTTGACTCATATTTTAGGTATTTTTTTTTTTTAGAATTGTGAGTTTTTAGGGATGATTTTTTTTTTCAGGTCTGTCTAAAGTTTAAAGAAAAAAATGTAACTTACTAGAGAACAAACTTTGATAGTTGGAGAGGTGCTTTTCAGAGTATAAACTTATTATATTAAACCAGTAGTTTTCACGTGCTTTTGGTTTTCCTAGAGTGGGCCACACTACCTCAAGATTGACGGGCTCTTGTCCTCTATTTGTGGTTGTCTCTGTTGGCTGCTGTCTTGTTTAATCTTGCTGCCTCTAATGTTAGTCTTTGGCTCTGCCACACTGCTGACTTTCCTTTTTGGTTCACTCTCTCACTGAGTTTAAAACAACCTATAAATGGTCTTGTTCTGAGCCAATAAGGCAAAGCAGACACACAAGACTAATGCCATTCTGTCTCTAGATCTGTTGTCAAACCATGGTCCAAGGTACACTAGTAGAGCTTATGAGAAGGCTCTTCTTTAGTTTGTTCTATGGTAATTTTGGATGTGTACTGTCCAACATGATAACCTAAGCTATACCTGGCTGTTGGGCACTTGAAATGGGATTAGTCTGAAATGAGATATATTATTAAAATGAGTTTTACCTGTTTCTTTTTAATGTTTATTTTAATGTGGCTACTAGAAAATTTAAAATTAAATATGTGGCTTACAGGTATATGGATATATTGAGTGAACGTCTCTGTTTTGGACTTAACAACAGTGTAGACTAAAATACAACATGCAGGTAGGGACAGCTTTCCCTTTCGCTTCTGCACTAGACTCTAGAGAAATAGGACTCAGATGGCAGTCTTAGAATTCCAGATTTTCAGCACCAGGTTTGGGTGAAGCAGGAGTAACGTTAGTATATACTTACTTTCTGAAGAAGGCAGCTAAAACATAATCATCCACAAGAGAACGCTCTGACCATGTTGAATCTGACGGTTAGATTTCTGTAAAAAGTATGAGAATTTCATTCCGATCATCCTTCGTTTCTCAGACATGCAGTTTTATCACCAGACTAGAGCCATTAAACCCTGCTTTAAAAAGCTTGTTTTGTCTGAAGGACTAAGGGAATAGGAACAGATGGGGATAGATTGCAAAAGTGGGCCCCTGCCTGGCAGAGGGCAAAGCTTTTCCCTGGTCTGCTTTCTGCTCATAAAGCCCTTCCCATTTCTCAGTAGCAGGGACAGAAAGTGAGGGATTGCATGAGAGACCAGAGCTCTCTCACACTTCTTTGCCGTTTTCCTTTATTTGATTACAGATTTTTATGACTTTGCCCTTAGCCTGTGTTGTTAGACTATGAGCTTCTTGAGGACGGGACAGAATTAGTTATCTTTATATTACCTGTAAGGTACAACAATACCAGCACCAGTAAAATCAGTTAACCATTGCGACTCAACTCTTTCCCATTATGGTACACTTAGAAAAGTACAATATTTATACCACAAGGGATTCTGGCCACCCAGCATTTCCACTAGTCCATACAACTCTTTTGTATGAATTATAAAGTACCCTCTTTTTGAGTTATTTTACTGCCATATGTTGGAAAGTAATTGTAATAAGAATGCAGGTCTGTGGTGACTATGATATGAATGGTGCCTCCCTCCATAGTTGTTCAGTGTACAGCCTGTTCAGCTATACATGGTAATCCTGAGACCACCCCAGGAGCTCACCTGGCCAGCCATTGGGCTGAGGGAATCAATATTTGAACAAATCTCAACCAGTGTATACCAGTGTGTCTTGGGAAACCAGATACTGTGCTAAGAACTGAGGCCTTTGTAGTAAGTATCCAATGAAGTAGGAGTTCTTAAAATCCCAATTTTTCGAATGAGCAAAACTGAAGCATGGAGAGTTTAAATAACTGACCCACAGTCATGTGTCTGTCAGATGGCAGAGCTGGGATTTGAACCTAGGCAGTGAGTCTTCAGAGCCTAAGTTCTTAACCACAGCAATATATTCCCCGGATAAATCTCTGTTAAATCGTATCAGACGCAGCAGTTTCTGAGGGCTGTTGCTGTTTCCATCTCAGCCCACTGTAAAGTGGTTTAGAGCTCAGCCCCTAAGTTCTTTGGATGAGTCTATAGCTATAGTTTTTTTTTAGGTTTTGGCAAAGAAAAAGTGTTTTCTTTTGCCAGTCCTTCTTTGTGTTAAGGTCAGTGCCCTTTATATTTCAGAATAACCTCTCGTCCTCTTCCTGTCCTGTGGCTTTACTTCTTCCCACTGTCCCCATTCTTGCATCACAGAGTGACCAACCTAAACTGCTACCAGCCCTGTGGGTTGATCTGTTCTTTCACTCTTCTGGATTGTAAAGCTTCTAGGACTCTCCCTCCTTTCTGTGTCTGGTCTGTTCTTTAATCCCACCTCTTTTTGAGCACTTAATTGCTGTTCTCCCTTCCAACATCTCATTTTCTCTCCAAATTATCTTATATCTGATTTAGAAGGAAAGTGCCTCAGGCCGGGGATCATCTTGTTATGCTGTGAAACAGTATCTGAAGTGCTCCATAAATTAGCATGTGACGAGTCTTGTATATACTAATTATTATTATTGAAATACAAAAATGCTTTCTGAACCATGAGGAATTAGACTAGGATATTAGTCTAATTGCCTGTACATGTTTTTTAAAAAGGAAGAAAAAAGCCTCTCTTCCTGCCTGAGAAAGCTATCTGAGCCTCAGAACAGTAGCCAAAATCCCTGAACTCCTTTGGGGCTGTTGTTTCAATGCTTTTGTATTTATTCAGAGAACCATGTTTGCCCGACAGTAGAATAAGGTCCTGTTGGTCATGTTGATCCATTTGGATTATTGATGCTGATCAGAAAGGTAGAAATGGCCCTGGAGCACCTGCCTTTGGTTTGTTCTGGCCCAAAATCTGTTATTTCCTCAGTGACATTTAGGGTTAAAGTCAATGGAATTCATTTTGGGAGAGGCAGGAGGTTTAAAGTAAATTTCATTTATATTATGTTTATATTTACTGCCAGAGTGAATCAACATTTTTATTAGCATTTTATGATACAAATGGAGCTTTTAAGACTTGTTGAATTTTAATGTAGGCATGTATGTCAGAAAGACTCATTTATAGGAATATTGATCTTTTCCAGTGCTTGCTTTGAGAATATACCTAGAAGAGTAGTTAGGAAGACTACTTAGTGGGACAGTTTGTCTGTTTGCTTGGCTAAAAAACTTGCTTTAAAAATCTTTACATTAGAATTTGTTGGCCTGGTTTTCCTGAATGTGAGCTTTAGTAAGTATATGATGATTAACAGTTTAATGAATGTTCCTTTATAAATGAAATGCTAGTCAGAATAAACTGGAATAACCTTAATATTATCACTTGAAGTTACCTATAAATCTTAAATAGAAAATAGTTGTGCTTTTCCAAAGAAAAGAAGCTTGTTTATCGCTCATGTGAGTGTCCATGTCTGAGGAGACAGTATAATGCCAGGGCCTTATTGCATTGTCCAGCTGTGTGTGGCCATAATTGACACACTGGATACTTCAAGATAGGCTCATGGAGCAATTGCTTTTTTATCCTCACCCATCCAGTTTACTCTCTGCAGTGTGTTTCACTACCCTGCGACACGGCCTCTCTAAGTGAAATTGCTCTTACTTATCTTCAGACGTTCAATAACTACAGAGCAAGTTGAATCAGAAAACAAACTCAGCTCATTTTTAGATAATTAACTCATTTTGAGGACTAGATTGTTTCTTTTTCCAGGTTACACAGTGGTATCCTGCTGCTTTGGAAGCAGTTGGCCACTCTGTGCCTTTAAAGATAAGGTCTGGGATAGACCTGGATGTGCCGGACAGTCACGGGATTCAGACTGCTGGAGGGCTAAGGCATCACCTGTCTTCGTGGTTTTCAGCTCTGGCTGTAACGAGAGTATCTTGAGGAGTTTCGTAAACAAGCACCAATGCTGGGGCTCTACCTCTTCTGCTTACAGTTATAGAAAGTGAGGCCCCAAGAAGGGAATTGACTTGTATGTGGCCATGTACACTTAGGTGCTATGAAAAATCATAATATTAGGAGGCAATAACATTATTCCCAGATCCTAATTGAAAAGTCCTCATATTTTAGAGTGAGCAGTTGTTAAATTAGATCATAAGCAGTGCAGAAAACAGGGTGGGACTACCTGTCACTGTCATTGCCTTTGAAGTATCTGCCATGTAATAAAACTGTGACAGAGCCACCTTCAATGGCTTCCACATATTATTCATACTGAGGAAAGACTTTACCGTCAGTTGTGACAAAACTGTAGTGTCAGTCTGGTTACATGGTGGGTGCACCTCCTACCCAAGCCAGGACTTGTTAGTTCAGTTTATGTGTGGGAAACGCTTTTCAGTTGAAGCTTTAATTACACGTAGTAGACAGAATGAAGCAGCTAAGCTCTTTTAATTAAACACCTATTAAATCAGTTTTCCATGATGATAGTTTTAATTTTCAGACATGGGTTCTTTAAAAATTATAGATAAGGGGACAGAACAGCAGTCAGTCATCATTCCCTTTGTAATTGTTGAGGGCAGAGATGCAGGAAGGATGCATATATCATCTTCAGCATTTACTGAGAAACTACAGTATGGAGGCCTTTTCCTTAGGTGCTGGAAATACAAAGGTTCAGCCCATGCCTTTCCAGAAGTTTATTATGGCAGGGTGCGGTGGCTCACGCTTGTAATCCTAGTACTACTCTGGGAGGCCGAGGTGGGAGGCTCGCTTGAGCTCAGGAGTTTGAGACTAGCTTGAACAAGAGCAAGACCCTGTCTGTACTAAAAATAGAAAAATTAGCTGGGCGTGGTGGTGTGAGCCTGTAGTCCCAGCTACTCGGGAGGCTGAGGCAGGAGGATCGCCTGAGCCCAGGAGTTGGAGGTTGCAGTGAGCTATAATGATGCCATGGCACTCTAGCCAGGACAGTAGTGTGAGACTCTGTCTCAAAAAAAAAAAAAAATTAGTTTGTTATTTTTTATTCAGGAAAATTGTGTATGTGTATGTGTTTAGAACCTCTTGACACTGAATTATATTTGTGATTTTTCAAAATGCTAAGTTTAATAAATGTATCCTAATTACCATTTTAACAAATATCTCTTTGTGGAAAGACAAACAATTAAGTCAAAATCTGTTTGAATATGTTTGGGTATATGTGTTTATGTGTTAATATACAATGTGTGTATATTGTGAATAGGTATATACTACGTGTATGAGTTGTGCAGTGATACTAAAATGAGTGCCACAGATGAAAAGTGCTACCTCAGAGGTAATTGTGAGATTAAGACAGTTGATATAAAATGGTTAACACAGGGTTGGGCTTGGTGGCTCATGCCTGTGATCCTAGCACCCTAGGAGGCCGAGGCGGGTGGATCGTTTGAGCTCAGGAGTTCAAGACCAGCCTGAGCAAGAGCGAGACCCCTTCTCTACTAAAAATAGAAAGAAATTTGCTGGACAACTAAAAATATATAGAAAAAATTAGCTGGGCATGGTGGCGAATGCCTGTAGTCTCAGCTACTTGGGAGGCTGAGGCAGAAGGATTGCTTGAGCCCAGGAGTTTGAGGTTGCTGTGAGGTAGGCTGACGCCACAGCACTCTAGCCCCGGCAACAGAGTGAGACCCTCTCTCAAAAAAAAAATTAAAAAAAAAATAAAAAATAAAATGGTTAACACAGTGTCTGGCATATAGTGAATGCTCAATAATCCTCATTATCTAACATTTATCAATACACCAGCACTATTATGGGAATTCATAGGAAAAAGAGAAATGTGGATTAAGATGATCAGAGAAAAAGGAAAGTATAGTTTAAGTAATATGTGTTGCATCTGTTTTATTTAACATATCTTTTGCCTAAGACTTAAATCATGAACAGCAAACACTTTAGAAAGTATGATATAAATACATATCAATAATGTGATCTCTTTTATTTCAGGAACTTTATATTGCTGTTGGGATATCTGGAGCCATCCAACATTTAGCTGGGATGAAAGACAGCAAGGTAATTGTACACAACAGTTATGCTAAGAGGAAAAGTTTTCACATTTTAAAATTTGAGTTTCACTGTATATTTCCACGTAGTTTCAGTGGAACCATTCATATTAACGTAGATCTGGGAACTGAAAGAAGTACAAGCTACTGTTCACTGCCTTGAGATGTGCTGCTGAGGCCGGGGCGGTGGCTCACGCCTGTAATCCTAGCTCTCTGGGAGGCCGAGGCGGGCGGATCACTCAAGGTCAGGAGTTCAAGACCAGCCTGAGCAAGAGTGAGACCCTGTCTCTACTAAAAAAATGGACAGAAATGATCTGGACAACTAAAAAAAAAATATATATATATAGAAAAAATTAGCCGGGCATGGTGGCACATGCCTGTAGTCCCAGCTACTAGGGAGGCTGAGGCAGGAGGATCGCTTGAGCCCAGGAGTTTGAGGTTGCTGTGAGCTGGGCTGATGCCACGGCACTCACTCTAGCCAGGGCAACAAAGCGAGACTCTGTCTCAAAAAAAAAAAAAAAAAAAAAGATGTTCTGCTGGTCAGAGAGGCAGTGCTGTGTCGTGGAAAGAGGCCCAGGCCCGAGCTGCAGCTCCACTGCCAGCTGAATGCATAGCATGTCCTGTCTGCACCTCGGTTTTTTTGTCTGCCAGACGTGGGTGTTAGGTGATGGTCACTAGTGTCCCTTTCAGCTCTGATGGCAATCTACGGGTAGAAAATGCGAGGCTTAAGCAACTTGATGAGGTTCTAACCCTCTAACTTGTTTGTGAGGTTCTGATCCCTGATTCTCTGTCTGCTTCACCCTGGTCCCCTAATAGTCCCACCCTCAGTAGAGCCCTTCTTCCTGAGTTGGTACCAAAGTGTGACCGACACATTTCTGGTTGGAACATTGGGCCATCTTAATACCTCAGGAATTATCAGAAATGCAGTGAGTAAAGGAAACCCTTGATTTCAACTTGCTACTTGGACTATATCTGGAAGTCCTGTGTAATGACTCTGTGAACATATATTTCAGAATATGACACATTTATTCATGCATAACAATGTACAGTGTGAATTATGAACTTATCTTCCATGAAGCCTGAGATGCCTCTGACATTCCTGCATTTATCCATTCAGATGGAAGCTTGATGTAAAAGATAATAAAACTTTTAACAGGCTTAACTTCTAACTTGAAGAAATGCATGCACTGCCTCTTTGTAGGCTCTAAATGAATTGGTCCAAAACCAGTCATATTTTACAGTTGGATGGCAGCTTTCTTTACTGAGCAATGCCAGTGGGGAAAAGGTGATTGCTACATTAATAAAAATCAAAAAACCAGCATTCCAACACCAGCAGCATTAAAATACATTTTTAGCCAGACCAGTTCAGACATACACAGAATTCTATTTCTCTAAAATAAAAGATTGTGTTTGCCAGGAAGATCCTGGTGAAAATTCTCACCCCATGCCAGTAGAGCTGCGCTGTGAGAGACAGACTAGATAGCGTATGTCGGAGCAGCTAGGGAGCAGGTGAAATAAGGAGACCAGCGCTGGGGGACAGCCCATGAAATACACTCCAGCTAAGCCTCTGTCTCTCCATCTAGCCAACAAATATTTATTATGCATATTTCTTGCACTAGATGTTGGGGATGCTTAAATGAAAGGCATGAGCCCTGGTGTCACTGTCTGGTGTAGGAGACAGGCGCTCTTTAGTTGTAATTTTGGTTAAGTTCTTAAGTGGGATATTAGAATGGTTTAAATCTGATAGTTGCATTGCCTACAAGCTGCAATTTTAGTTAGCATCGTGATATAGTTGAATGAATACAAGATTGAGTTGTTATTTCAAATGTGAATTAATCTAACGGAAGTAATTTTTGAACGATATATAATAATACAGTTGCATACAATCTGTGTTTCAAAACTCTGTAAGGAGGAAGAGCTTGAATTTATAAGGAGCTGTTAAGAGAGTTCTGGTATAAGCAAGACTTTATCATTGTTATTTACAGTTGATAATTCAAGAATATTATTTTGGTAATCTGAAACTATAACCAGCCCACATCTTTTTTCTTAAATACTGTATTGGTTCCTTGCCCACAGTTGTGCTCTTTCTTTAAAAATAACTTTTATATAATGGGATGAAAAAGCTTTCAGATGATTGAACTGTCAGATGTTTGACTAAGTGGCCTTCAGGAGAATCATTAACCATCATTAATTAAATAAATCTCTGCTATAGCTGTGAAGCAGAAGAGAAATACCTCAATGCAAGTCAATGCCTGTGATTTAAAATGTTTATCCTTGTGCTTTTGGATTTGAGGCTCATATTTGGAACTTGTTTATTGTCTCTGACTGCGTATCTTAATATACATGGCATGTTTCCCTGGATTGGCAGTTATCTGGATTATACTGTGCTCCAGTCTCAGACATTCTGGCATATTCTGCCCATCTCTTTTAGGAGCCCTTGTAAGGGAATTACACAGATGTTGTAAAATGTTAAGTCAGGCTATATCAAAATACTTTATGTATTTTTTAATACCAATTGTTTTCTTCATAACATACAGTAACAGGCAGGTAGAAACTTACTTCTAGAAGTTTGAATCACTGAAATCCACTGTCTATTAAAATGATACCACATTAGAGTCAAACTCTAATTTTACTTTAATTGCAATGGTGTTAGAAGCATCTGTGGGGAACACCAAGCTATTTTTAATATATAAATAATCTGATATTAATAAAAGAATGATGTTGAGTGACCATTGCTTCTTATTCTCTTAATAATCTCTTTACTGTTCATATTTAAGAATATTTTTAGCCTGGGCATGGTGGTTCATGCCTGTAATTGTAGCACTCTTGGAGGCTGAGGCAGGAGGATCACTTGAGCTCAGTAGTTCCAGACCAGATTGAGCAAGAGCGAGACCCCATTTCTACTAAAAACAGAAAAAAAATCATCCGGGCCTGGTGGCAGGTGCCTGTAGTCCTAGCTACTTGGGAGACTGAGGCAGGAGGATCGCTTGAGCCCTGGAGTTTGAGGTTGCTGTGAGCTAGGATGATGCCACTGCACTCTAGTTCAAGTGACAGAGCAAGACTCTGTCTCAAAAAAAAAAAAAAAGTTTATAGGAGATAAGAGAAACATTTCATAGTTTATAACAGACATAGTAATTTGCTTATTACATATATTTGCTGCATACATAGGGACTTAAAATTTTTTGTTTTAAAGTTCTCCTTTAATAACAGACTGGCAAAATAATTGGGTTTTTTATTCTCAGACAGACTCAGGATAATAATTTTAAAATGATAAATAAAATGGAGACTACAGAGGACAAAATAGTTGAGTGACAAAGGCTGTGAATTTGGGTATAGATTTGTTTTTTTCCTCAAGTCAAAAAGAAATTTTAAAAAATAATTATTTTATTTCCTTTTTTTTCCCTTTTTCCTTGAGACAGGGTCTTGCTCTGTTACCCAGCCTCAAGTGCAACCATATGATCATAGCTCACTGCAACCTCCAATTCCTGGACTCAAGCGATCCTCTTGGCTCAGCCTCCCAAGGAGCTGGGACTATAGGCACTCACCACCACACCCAGCTAATTTTTAAATTTTTTTTTTGTAGAGATGGAGGTCTCACTACGTTACTCAGACTGGTTTCCAACTCCTGGCCTCATGTAATCCTCCCACCTCTGCTTCCCAAAGTACTGGGATTATAGGTGTGAGCCACCATGCCCAGCTGATTTTAAATTTTTAATACTGAGATAGGCTAGTGGGTGGGTAAGAGATAATTTTATTACATTCCAACCCAGAAATTTCTAATAAATTTACAATATTGGCACAGATGTGTCAAATTAATGTTATTTGGTCAACATTTTAAGAGGAGTTAAAATAGAACTATCAATCTGTGTGGTATGTTTTGTTTTTAAAAGTCAAACTCTTTGTTTTTGTTTTGCAGACAATTGTGGCTATTAATAAAGACCCAGAAGCTCCAATTTTCCAAGTGGCAGATTATGGAATAGTTGCAGATTTATTTAAGGTAAACTGGCCTTGAAAGAAATTGCTGTTATCTAGATTGTCATCTAATAACCCCTTAGAGTCGGTCAAGGATGAAGCTATTAAAAGAAAGCATTGTGTGTTTATGTATCTGTCTGAAATATGTGCTATTAATATACACACACAATTTTGACCTAAAGTTAAGTTGCCCTAATAAATATGCGTTGTTTATGTAGAGTATTATAACTTTCCCCTTAAGAAGGAGTCCAAATTGTCTTTAAAATATCCATATGGCTCTTGACATCTCATGTGCGAAGTTAACACGCAGTGTGAAATGAGTCGGGTAACCTAGAATCATATTTGGCAGGTACCCTAAAGAAATTAACGTCAAACCTCCTTATTTGAGGATTTGCCGAGGACATTAGAGCTTTCGAGGAGAGTGAACACTCCAGTCCAGCTCTTGGACTCAGCAAGGGTACTCCGCTGGCTGTGTCGAGGGTTGAAGGCCTCCTAACGTAACAGGCGTAGGGAGGACACTGACTCGCACTCCTCACAGCCTTCACTTGTGAGTGTCTTTCTGCCATCACCCCCATATTTGCCCTTCGTACGAGAAAAATTACTTTAATGATACTAATTAATTTAGTGAATTATGCGTGATGAGCACCTGATACTCAGCACATTTGAAAGTCAAGATCTTTAAGGTCATGACTTATGCTTGGCTTGGCTTCTTCTTTCCCCCGAGGCCTGCCTACCAGCTCCTGGGTTACCTTGTGCAGAAATCACGTGTGCATGAATTGACACTCTGGAATTAGCATCCCACCCTAGGAAAAATGGGTTTGCTGGAGTGAGGAACCCCTCACCTCGACCCACTGGAAGAGGCTGTGGGCTGCAGCCTGAGAACAGAGCCAGGGAGGTCCCTGCAGCAAGAGGATTGGCCCGTTACCGTAACTTCTCCAGCACTGCATGTGATCTGGATGCACGAGTGAGTGCCCGCTGAGAGCACATTTGCACTCGGAAGTATATGTGTACGTTTGCTCAGTGCAGATGGATGTGAGGTCTTTCAGCTGCTCAGTGATTCCTGAGTGATGGCTCAGACATGGGAGACGAGGTTGGGCTGCTACTCCAGTTCAGTGCAGGGCGTTCTTCCCCCCAGGAGGCTCCCAAAGAGCCTAGATCTTGCTTGGGAAGAATATGTACCCCCTCCAGTGACCCTGTATCTGAAATTTGGGGTTCAGGTAGATCAACTGCTCCTATTGCCTGGCCCAGGTATGTAAGAACAAACAGTAACGGCAGTCATTTGGCCACTAAGATGTCCCAGTGGGAAGGGGAGCTAGCATGCAAAAGGAAAATTTTTTGTTTATGCGATGATAACTTTGTTCAAGCAGCAAGAATTTAGGCAGGTGTGGATAGAGAGGTAAATGTTCTTTTTATTTAAAAGCTAAATTAAACACTCTCTGAACCCCAGCCATTGTACCATATTGACCTGTCCGCAAAGTCATCTACTATAGTTGGCTTTTATTTTTCCTCCAGAGAATATGCTCATAAACTTATAAGTAATTTTGTTATTTTACATTGTTTTCTGTCTGCCTACGTAATAGGTATTACAGCTCACATGATAAAAAGATGAAGCATTAAACAGTTGGCAATTTCAGTATTCCTCCAGTGTGGACGCTCGTCTTGGAGCAAGAGCTTCTTTATACAGTCATTGACAGAGTCACGCCACACACACTGTGCCGCTTGCGTTACGGGCAGCTCCCAGGCTTGGCAAGAGAGAGAGGGTGTGAGTGTAAACTCAAAGAGGTAGCTCGATGAGAGGGGTCCTCAGACACTGAGGTGGAAAGGGACCTCAAAAATCGTCCAGTCGGCTGACTTCCAGCCTCCGTTTCTCAAGCCATTTTTGGTGTTTTAAGAAGCCCGCATTTGACTATGGAGAGACCGTTTGGACCAAGATAATCATGTTTACTTGCTTTGGCTAGAATTTTCTTAGGGCAGTAATATCATGCAGCTCCGAAGTTCTGAAGTACAGTTAGGTGTGTCTTTGATTAATATAAAGGTAGAGAAGTTAATCAGTTCTTTAAAATATAGTTTGGGAAAAAACTTGTAATTAAAGGTTATGAAAATATTAAAAATAATGCAGACTCCCGTTTGTTACTACATGAGTAACACAAGCCAGGCGCCTTCTTTTTAAGTTGCCTGTCCCAGAGAGATGTGTTCTGGGACAGTCACTCCGCAAGCGATAGCACAGCTCAGCCAGCCTCCTGCTTCTGTTCTCTCCAACTCATTAGGCACCACAGCGGGTGGGTCACCACTGCTGCTCTACCTTGGGTAAGCGACAGTGAAAAGTACCACATGTCGACAGACTCGAGGAACCTAGACGGCACCCAGCAAACCGTTTTCTCAGCTGAATCAGAAAGAGCTTATTGCAGATGGATTTAGAGTCATTCTGACAGAGCAGCAGACGAGGCGGTCTGGTGAACAGACTCCTCGCTGGCACCACCCCCGATTTTTAAAAATCAAATATTTAACGGTGTAACTTTTAAAACTACAGTTATACAAATTATGAATGAGAGTTAGCATCATCTATTTTGGATTAAGATCTAAAGAAAATATAAATCAAATAACAGCTGTACAAAAAGGACTTTTTTATGAGATTAAGAGTCTCGTGCTCACTGACTGAGCTAGCCAAGCGCCGGTAAAAAAGGACTTTTTTAGACTAAACTGTTGTATAAAAATTTTAAGTTGCAAACTGTATCATGCATACAGCTGTTAGACTAATAATTCCCTAGGTGATATTTTGTTCACCAGATATAACCATGCCTGGAATAGAGATGTATATACGTAACATTTTATTCTCTTATATTTACTGTTTCACTTCACCCTTCAGCAATTATAAGTTATTCTAGAAAGGACAAGTCTTTTTTCTCCTCATAAAACAAATAATATAGTATAGTGATTAAGAGCTTTAATTCAAATTCTGTCTTGGCCACATACTAGTTAAATTATCTTGCCCAAGTTATTTAATCTCTCTGAACATCAGCTTCCTTATCAGTAATATAAATATTGTACTACCTCCCTTAAAGGCTGTAATGAAGATTAAATGAGATTATGTTGCACCTAGTATAGTCCGTGATAAATATTAGCCTACCTGTTCGTATTTCCTTACATCCAGGTACATAGTAGGTGCTCAATAAATGGTAAATATTAATTTTATAAATTGGAGTTAGAAGGACAGGGCATAGGGCACCACTTGAGTGTGGCTTTTTTTTTTTTTTAGTATAACAGCTTTACTGAGGTAAAATTCATATACCGTAAAACTCACCATCTTAAAATGTCTAATTCAGTGATTTTTAGTATCTTCACCAAGTTATGTAGCCACTGTCTAATTCCAGAACATTTTCATCACATCAAAAAGAAACCCATGTCTATTAGCATTCACTCTCTAGTCTACATTCCCTCCCTGCCCCCAGCTCCTGGCAACCATTAATCTCCTTTCTGTCTCTGTAGATTTGCCAGTCCTGGACATTTCGTAGCAGTGGAATCATGTAATGTGTGGTGTTTTGTAACTGGCTTCTTTGACTCAGCATGAGGTTTTCAAGGTTCATCCATGTTGTAGCATCTGTCAGTACTTTATTTCTTTTTCTTGCCAAATAATATCAATTGAATAGATATGCCACATTTTGTTTGTCCATTTATCATCAGATAGACATTTTGATTTTTTTCCCTTTTTTGGCTATTATTTATAATACTGCTGTGAACATTCATGTATAAGGTTTTCTGCAGACATATGTTTTAATTTCTTTTGGGTATCTATATGTCTGGGAATGGAATTGCTGGGTCACATGTTAAGTCTGTATTTAACATTTTGAAGACTTGTCAGACTATTTTCAAAGTGACTGTCTTGGCTGGGCGTGGTGGCTCACACCTGTAATCCTAGCACTCTGGGAGGCTGAGGTGGGAGGATCGCTTGAGGCTAGGAGTTTGAGATCGTCATGCATGAGTTCTCACTGGGCCACTGCACTCCAGCCTGGGCGACAGAGCAAGGTCCTGTCTTAAAAAGAAAGAGGCTGTCACATTTTACATTCTTACCAAAAATGTGTGAGGGGTCCTGTTTCTCCACATGCTCAGTAACACTTGTTACTATGTCTTTTTGACTATAGCCACTCTATTGACAGAGTCTCACTCTGTTGCCCAGGCTAGAGTGCTGTGGCATCAGCCTAGCTCACAGCAACTTCAAACTCCTGGGCTCAAGCGATCCTCCTGCTTCAGCCTCCCGAGTAGCTGGGACTACAGGCATGCGCCACCATGCCTGGCTAATTTTTTCTATATATTTTTAGTTGTCTAGCTAATTTCTCTTTCTATTTTTAGTGGAGATGGGGATCTCACTGTTGCTCAGGCTGGCCTCGAACTCCCGACCTCGAGCGATCCTCCCACCTGGGCCTCCCAGACTGCTAAGATTAGAGGCATGAGCCACCAAGCCCGGCCTCTGTTTGTGGTTTTGATTTGCATTTCCCTGAGGGCTCATGATGTTGAGCATTTTTTCATGTGCTTATTGGCAATTTGTATATTTTCTTTGGAGAAATGTCTATCCAAGTCCTTTGCCCATGTTTTAGTTGGTTTTTCTGTCTTTGGGTTGACTCGAAGGATTTCTTTCTATATTCTGGATACTAAACACTTCTCAGATGTATAATTTCCAAGTATTTTCTCCTGTAGGTTATCTTTTCACTTTCTTGATATAACAATGTCCTTTGATGGACAAAGGTTTAAACTTTGATGAAGTCCAATTTATCTTTTTGTTGTTGTTGTTTGTGCTTTTGGTGTCATATCTAAAAACCCATTACCAAATCTAAGGTCGTGAAGATTCACCTTTATGTTTTCTTCTAAGAGTTTTATGTAGTTTTAGCTCAGATATTTGGGTTGTTGATGCATTTTGAGTTAATTTTTATAGACAGTATGAGGTAGAGGTCCAACTTCTTTTGCACGTGGATATCTACTTGTCGCAGCGCCATCTGTTAAAGAGACTATCCCATCCCCACTGAGTGTGCTTGGCATATACCACCTATCTTTTAAACCTCTTTTTCTCTTCTCCCAAGCACAGCTGTTCATGATGGTCATAGTCTTTCCTCTCTCTGGAACCTTGTAGTGTTCATCTCTGTCTGCCTTCTCATTTCTTGCCCAGAATCCTTTTCCTCTCTAGGTTGATGTTCTGGATTTTCCTAATCCACATTCTCCTCCATTCCAGTATACAGTGAGCACATCTCTGATTGGGTGGTTCACAGGCCTCTGTCTGCTCCCGCCAGCTGGCAGGCAGAACTCGCTCTGTCTCTCAGCACTACCCTGAGGGAGTACCAAGTGAGTGAGTGGAACATACTTGTACTGTGACTTGTATCAGTAGATTATCTTTTTTTAAACTTAAATTTCCTCTTATTTGGTCTCATTGGAAAGGAGCTGCCTCTGCAATATCTAAGAGGCAATAGAAACAAGAATCCAGATCTTTCAGTGTGTTCAGGCCATCAGACACGCAGTGAACCCCAGTTAGCATTTTCTTTTCCCTAAATAAAGTAGTGTGTGGTAAGCTTGGAAAGTCTGTGGTTGGTCTAATAAAGAAGATATGGATGATGGGGAGAAAAAAGTCCTCTCAGCCATTTTGTGGGGAATATGGTAGCAGGACATTCTGTAAAGTTTTTAAAAATCATATATTCTAAACCAAATTCATATTTTGCTTCCTGGGGAAAGAAGTTGGGCTCTAGCTTATTTTTCATGAAACACACAGGTCCCACGTGAGGTTCAGCTAACATGTCATCCGTGTGCCTGGCATGAGCTCACGGTCTCTCCACTGAGGAAAGCTGGGGGGAGCGGAGCCTGCGCTTAATGCGCCCCTGGGCGATTGCCTGCTGGCTCCGTGGTAAACACAGGCCTTTTAATAGGCTGGAGTCAAAGTGACATTCGGAAGAAACAACATGTCGACAATTTCCTTAATAAATTTTGTACGAACGCATTATTTCCACCTAATGGAAATGTAGCTCTCTTAAATAATTGAGAGGCTATATTCATCAGTGGCAAGTTCAGCTGGGATCTTTGTGAGCTAGGGCGGCCGGCAGCCCCTTGGAAGACTGGGTAATTGATATTTTACGGAAGTGGCTGGGCTAGTTTTCAGAGTGTCTGTGTGACATTCCCTGCAGCCCCCACGCACAGCTCTCTGCCCTTGTCCAGGCGCTTGAAAAGTAGCTCTACACTGGAGGCTCCACTTGCAGCCACTGCACTGCCGCCAAGACTAGGGGTTAACGATTAATCCTCTTTAAAACGGGAGCCAACTCGGGCAGTTTCGCCTGCTGCGATTTCTTACTGCGTCTGCTGACCGGCACCACCGCATTAGCTCAAGGTCTTGATTTTAATAAAGAGCGGTAACACTGAATGTTCAGCACGCAGCACATTTTTGTGTGCCAAATGATAGTAACATGCTGAGAAAGCAAGCAAAACGTAAATGAATGATGAGTGAACGAATGAACAATCAGAGAGCAAGTACTAGCGGAGGGTGACTGGAGTCGTGACTGAGCTAGAGACTTCGGTGTGGTGGACTTCGAAGGAAAGTCAGGGATGCGGTAAGGGTAGGAAGAACTCGGGGAAAACACGAAGGTAAAAAATACACACTGCTGTCAGCCCAGACAAGACAAAATGGACTTCCTGTTTTCTGTGGTGCCTTCTCGAAGTTCGCGGTTGTGTCAGAAAGGCTCCCGGGCAGTGATGGGCTCGGGCCCTGCAGCCTCGTGTGGGGGCAGTCCGGCCCTCCCCCGGGTGAGCAGGGAGTTCCTGGGTGGGGCAGAGGGGACACTTTGTGCCTCAACAGTGATGTGCGTTGTTCTTTTGGCCTCCGTGTACTGCTTAAGGAGCTGTGACCATCACAGTGAAGGCTCAAGTTGCTTAATTACGTTTTTTTTTAATTTGCAGGTAGTTCCTGAAATGACTGAGATATTGAAGAAAAAGTGAATCATGATCACATCTTAAGAAGAAAAACTATGTCAGAGTCTTCAGCTGGAATCATGGAACTTCATGGATGTCATAACAATCACTGGAAAGCATGGAGAGCTACATTCAGAATTTGAGGAGAAATTTCTAAAAGATGCCAGAATGCTTTTTTATGGGACTATTATTATGTTTCTTTTTAATTATTTGTGGTTCTAAACAATTATTTTTTGCAATTTTCTAATTATCTAACAAATCTATAATAAAGCCTTAAACACTATCAGAAATATACCTAGCCTCTTAAAGAAAGAGAAAATTGAAGAGAGGGAATACAAATTCATTTATTATTTTTTCTTTGCCTGTCTTGTTCATACAGGGCTCTCAGTTTTAGGCAAGATTGCACACATGAATGTTCCCCAACAGCCTGATCAACCTAACGTGATTGCTGAAGCACATACTTTACAGAAAGGCAGCTAGATTGGAAAGGCAGAGTTAGAAAGCGCGGCTACAAAGCGTGGATATTATCTTAAACACACTCCAGCCCTCAGAAAACTGCAGCTAACGTGACAAAAGCAGACCTGACTTAACCTGACCCTGCTGAATGTATTTAGTTGGCTTAGATTAAATTTCATTTTCTGTTTCATTTTAAGCTTTTGTCAGTTTATAGCACTTTGTCTCTGTAAAGACAGGAGAGTGGAGAAGGAGCCACTTTGAGATACAGTATAGCCTCTTATGCAAACAAATAGTTTGATATTATAAGCGCTTAAAATCCTGCACAGAGAATGCTCTGGGCGTTCATTTGCCCTCCTAATAGCTGCCTTTGGGCTTTCTTAGAAAGCGGGCAGGCCCATGAGTTGGCAGAACGTGTGGTCACCTCTGGCGCTCTCAGCTGCCCCAGCCACGGTCCAGACTGTCACCAGGGGCTGCAAGCTCGTGTGGGTGCGGGCCCAAGAACAGGGCCTGGTGAGGCTTTTAGCAGGCCCGCAGGAAAGCCTGGGTAGGTAGGGGAGTAAATGGAGAGAACGGTCCTCTTGGAGCAGTCAGCGGGAGTAGGAGTCATCACCTGCATCAGTGATAATGAAGGGCGGGGCAGGGACCCCAGACAGTCCCTTCGTGTGGCCAGCCTGGGGCCTTTCTTCAGCTGACTAGTTGGACCTTTTTGGATTTGTGTCATAATCACTTGCTGTGAAACTTTTTTTTTGGTGGTAGCCAGTTCATGCACACCACAGAAGAAACACTTTTTGAAAAGTTATCTTTTCCAGCCTGAGCAAGAGTGAGACCCCATCACTACTAAAAACAGAAAATTAGCCGGGCGTCATGGTGCACAACTGTAGTCCCAGCTACTCGGGAGGCTGAGGCAGGAGGATCACTTGAGCACAGGAGTTTGAGGTTGCAGTGAGCTACAATGACACCACAACACTCTAACCGGGACAACAGAGTAAGACTCGGTCACAAAAAAAAAAGTTGTCTTTGGGCTGTGCATGATGGCTCCTGCCTCTAATTCCAGCACTTTGGGAGGCCAAGGCTGGAAGATTGCTTGAGGTCAGGAGTTCGAGACCAGCCTGAGCAAAAGTGAGACCCCCCGTCTTTACAAAAAATAGAAAAATTAACTTGGTGTTGTGGCACATGCCTAGAGTCCCAGCTACTCAGGAGGCTGAGATAGGAGGATCACTTGAGCCTGGGAGTTAGAGGTTGTGGTGAAATATGATCACACCCCTCCACTCTAGCCTGGGCGACAGAGTGAGACCCTATCTCAAAAAAAATAAAAAGGTGGTCTTGGCATTTCGACCTTCTTTTAATGAGATGAGAGGAAAGCAGTAAAATGATGCCTCTTTGCAAAGTAATGTCTGTGTTAGAATCCTAGAACCCTAGGATGTCAGAGCCCATCCATCTAGTCAGCCCCTTGGACAAATGCGGTTCCTGAGGCACAGGTAAGGAGGTGCTGTGACTTGCCGAAAGCCACGTGGCTTGCATCACCCTGTGAAAGGAATTTTTGTATCTTGTTGCTATCTTTGAGGCTCTTCCCAGGGGGGCTAACCTTGCTCAGGGACTTCTCCATCTACCCGTCATCTCCACTGGGTGCTCGACCTGGGAGGCAGGAGAGATGGCAGAGCTGGCAGCTGCAGAGGCAGCCCCAGTAGAACGTATGCTCGGGGAGGGGCGTCCCAGGGGGTGCCTTTGCGTGATTCCTTGCCTCAGGGCTGAACTGGTTGGTCTTGCCGCCTTTCGTTCCCTCCTGGCATGGCTGTCGTGCCCCAGCTCCAAGCAGCTGTTGACGTAAGCAGTCCGTGCTGGGTGGAAGTGGTCGTCACCGTGGCGTTAAGTGCATTCACTGCGCGTACACCAGGCACTGGCCTAGCGCTTTACACGTAGTAAGCCGCTTCAGTCCTCACAACACCCCGTAAGTTAAATGCTATTATTAACATTATCCCTCTTTTACAGATGAGGAAGTTGAGGCTCAGAGAGGTTATGTGACTTGCCCAAATTCGGACAGCTTATAATCAGAGTCAGGATTTGAAGCCGGGCAGTCTGGCTCCAGAGCATGACCTCACTAGGATGTGATTCTCCCTCGCCTTGGCTCACTGCACAGTGACCTCAGGCAAAGAGCACTCAGAGCTCCGTGGTGGCGGGCAGGGCAGGTGAGCAGATTCCAGAGGGAACAGACAATGGCAAGTTGATAACAAAGGAGGCTGCAGCCGCTGACCCTCCATAGCTTTTGTTTAGTCTTGTGGATATATGGTGTGATTTTGTTGAATACATAAGAATACTTTCTGCTGGTTGGCAATTATTTCTTGTTTGTATGGTAGAATTAAATGCGTCACTATATCAAGAGTGTTCCACAAAGAGCTGTGTGACATCCTGAGGCCCTGCTACCGGAACAGTCCTAAGCAGCACTCCCGGCAGTGGGAGCCGTTGACAGTTTTTGAGGCAGCCTCGTGACCTGACCTGGAGGAGTAACCTGACCTGGTGGACCGAGGGAGGAGGCGAGGACGGAGATGATGGGGGAGGAATCCTCCGGCCTTGTGCCTCCGGCGGTTTGGCTCTTCAGCTGCAGAATGGGCCCCGGGAGACTGAAAATGGGTCCAGCGCTGCGGGCGAGGCGGGCAGAGAGCGGGGCTCTTCCTCCCAGGGCAGCGGGGCAGCCCCCCTGCTGCCAGAGCCCGGGTGTGTCTGCGAGGCTGCAGGGCGGAAACGCCAGCCCTAAGTGCACTTTTTACTCTTTCTGAAAGGGATGGTCAGCGGCTCGCGTTTCGCGCTGTCTCTCACTCGGGCTTTGCGTTTGAGTCTACATAGAGTGGGCTGAGGAGGCTGGAAAGGCCGGAGAGCACGCTGATTGTAACAGGTGGGTTTGAGTAGCCGTCGCTGAGCTAAAGGAGGCTTGACTGATAACCGTGTGGGAAGTCCGTGTGGGGTGTCACACTGCCACAGTTCCATGTAGCCCCAGGGTTTTCAGTCTTTGTGGGGAGCCTGGATGAAGGAGAGCTGCTGCTGATCCTTGGCTTATAAAGAACTTTCATGTACGTTACCCATGCGTGGGGGAAGAGTAGGGAACAGTCAAGAATTCAGACTCTCGGGAGGCAGTTCTCCCTGGGTCACAAAGCAAGTAGTAGAACTGGAACAAACTGAAACAGAATTTTTGGCAAATAAATTACTTATTAAGAACTTACTACGTGTCAGGTGCATTATATATCCTTCACTAATCCAGCAGTCTTCAAAGTGGGCGTCATTACTCCTGCCTTCTAGATGAAATGGGAGAGCGAATGACCAGAGAGGCAGTCAGGGAGCTGCGGAGCCCCAGCTGGACTCAGGCCTGGAGGGCTTGGCCTTCCACTGCACCGGCTGCCTCCCACATCTTCCAGCCTCCCCAGGACTCTGTCCTCCGGTCTGCATTGCCTCAAAACAGCAAGCTTGTCATTAGAAGCAAGGAACGGTGATGGCATTAGGGAATTTTTGTGCTTTCTCTGGCGTTTACTTTCTGTGCCATCGGTTTGGAGGTTGGTGGGAGGGATGCCCTGGCGAGGCTTTCCCTGTCTGGCCTTTGCCCTCTTCACCTCCCACAACTGGTCATGTGGTTAAAGGCAGGCGACTGCTGCCTTTCGGTGTGCTCACCTCCAGCTGCGCTCCCTTCCCAGCGAGGGGCTGCATGGCGAACATTTTGGTCTGGGACCTGGGGACCACTGGGTGGGCTGGTCACCAGGACACTTGAGTTCTCGTCCTGCTCCTGTTACTGCCTCAGAGGCACCCTAGTCACCTTCCCTTTCTTTTCACGTTTCGTTTTCATCTGTAAAATGGCAACTTGAAATAGGTAATCTTTCAAGGTATCTTTAAGCTTTAACCTGTGAATGTGTTGGTAGATCTCATACAGAGTAGGTAAATAGAGATAAAAATGACTGTTTTTGAGGGCTTTTTATGCCCAAGATGCTGTGCTGAGCCCTTTACATATATTTAAATCTTAAAAGGAGGTCTTACTAATAACCTATCTAACAGAAAGCAGGGAAAATAAACTCACGGCACAACTACCCTTTGTTTTAATTACAACGTCTGTGACCTAATTTGCTATCCCTAAGAGTTCTTTCTTGGTCTTGAAGAGCCCAAGCAGGCAGTGGGGTGCGAGCTCCCTGCTCCAGCTCTCTGCCTCAGTTCCTGCCAAAAAACCAGATTCCAAGGACTCAGATAACCCGGCCTCACAAAGAAAGAAAAAGAAATAAATAACTCACTGACATCTCTCAGCTACTTCTGTTATCAGTCTGCTGAAACAGAGAAAATAAAATAAGCCATTTTTACCCTTTAAAAGAGCAAGCAACTTTTCCTCAGCTGCCAGGCACTTCCTTCCTTCCTCTGTGTGCCTTGGCCATTCCCTCCTTCTCTCTCTTTCTCTTCCTATCTCTTTCTTTCTCAGCAAAATGAATAAACTTTTACTTCTGTATATTCTAATCACTGTGTGAGAATTCTTTCTCATCCCATGTACGACTTCCCCACCCTTACACGTCTCACAACCTTACAAGGTGTAGTGTTCCCCACCAAACAGGCGAACAAACTAAAACCTGCAGAGCTTAAAACACTTGCCCAAGGACTCACAGCCAGTGAAATGTGACCTTAGGCCAGAGTCTATTCCCAACCACATGCCATATCCTGAGTTCCTTTGTGGTTGCTTGGCTGGGGTGAGTGTGAGTGGAGGGGAGCAAAGTGCAACAGCCTCGCTGAGTTCAGAAGGAGCAGTCAAAATCAACTGATGGGGACGTGCATCCCAGGCAGAAGGCCAGCATGGGCAAAGCACAGGAGTACCCAAGAACGTGACAAACTCAGTTTTACTCTCTGGAAAATACAGGGGTTGGACTCCAGTGCCTGAGTCTCCTTCTAGCCTGACGTTCCTCTATGCTAAGCCACTCTGCTCAGGGAAGCAGTGGTCTCTGTCCTGCAGTCTAGGCCCAGTCAGCACACTGGCTTTCTTGGGCGGCATGTAGCATAGCCCAGGTCCTAGGAGCCCACGCCCCTTCTTTGAGCAGTGGAGGCGGAGGTGGGCCCACCTAGTTACGAGGCCTAATCGATGTTGGGGAGGCTCCTGGAGCACTTCGTGAAAGATGCCCCATAAATCTCAGGCACTAAAGAGAGCTGCCACATCCATCACAGTGTTTCATGTCCCAATAGATCTCCAGGGTAGTCAATTCCATTTGCTTGTCTGGGATGAACAGGCAGCCTGCTCCCCTATGGTGCAGCCTGGGGCTCTGCAGGAAATTACGCTGGCACTATCTCTTTGGTAGCTTGCAATAAATTTTAGCAGCAAATGTTCCATCATTTTCTTTGGAAAATTAAATTAACTATTCACCAGAAGACAATACTGAACTTTTCAGCAGTAGAGCCAAAAAAAAAAAAAAATGAGAATAGTTATGAATTCCTCACTTGGCTCACGTAGGGGAAATGTGGGGCCTTGGCTGCTGCTGGCAAAGGGAGAGGAAGGTCGTAAGTTGCCTCCCGCCTGAGGAACAGCAGTGCTCTTTTCCCTGACCACGGCGACTCCAGGGCGTTGTTTACAAGGGAACGAATGGGGATGTGAGAGCAGGGCGAGCTCAGCAGAGGAGCCCACAGTTGGCTTGAGGCTGGGGGCAGGGCCCACTACCACCCCTGCACCAGACTATCAGTGGCAGCAAGTGAAATAACTGAGCGTCTCCTGGGTAGCCGCCCCCCCACAATGCTGAGCGTCTGCTGGCAGCAAAACACCCCAGGCATGTATTATTAATAAGGGTGCCTTCTGTGTGTTTCCCCTGAAACGTCCTCAGAGGGCATTCCCTTCCACTGTGTCACTAGCTCTCCCGGCCCCCGTCTCGGGGTGGGAGGCACAGGAGTTACCGGTCCTATCACACAGGGGGCGGAAGCAGGGCCAAGGATTTGCTTAGAGCCACACAGCAAACCAGAAACGGGGCTCGGCTGAGAATGCAGGTGCTCAGGCTTGGACACACCTGTATGCAGGTACAGCAGCACCTGAGGGGGGTGGGCGTGGGGTGACCAGGCTTCTCTCCAGCACTGACATGTCCGTTCAAACCCTGGGTCTGGCTGTTTCAGCCCTCAGAGTCGGGGGTCCTTCAGCAGCTCTGCACAGGTGTTGGGTGGGGCGCAGTGTTCTGCCGGTTCATTAGTAAAAGGAAGGCTTCCTTGGGCCTCGCTCCTCGGAGGCTCTCAGCAGTTCCCAGAGAGCAGGGCCCCAGCTCTGTCTTTTCTCTTGAGAGATACGCAGATAGCACCAGAGAGGAGCTTGGTGGCAGCACCAGGACCGGAGGAGCCTCGGTCTCTTGACTCTGGCTTCAGTCAACGGCTGTCTTGGAGCGAGAACGGGGTTCCTGAGTTGAGGGTCAGATGGATGTCCACCATACTGAAGAGAATTCCAGGCCACTAGTCCCTAACCAGACAGGGTCTATGACCTCCACCACCCGCTGGTCTGTGGGACTTGACCTGAAAAGCCAAGCCCTGCCCAGGGCTGGCTGGAGAGGGACCGGTTGTGCCACTCTGGGAAGGTCTTGCAGCTCCCAGTCCTGGGGGGCTTCTGACCAGAGCTGCAGGGCTCTGGCTTAACCCGCTGTGGGCCGGCCCCCAGCGCTGTCGCTCTGAGCCTTGCTGTCCTTGCTGCCAGGTTTGGCACGCTGGCTGGCCCGTCTGCCAGGAGCTGCAGCAAGGCTGAGCGGCAGGGCCACAGGGCTGGAGTCTTGGTTTCTATCTCTGGCTGTCCTCGTGGCACCTGGTTTGATTCCGGGCAGCTCTCGTCACCATACCCAGCACGGCTTCTAACCCACACAGACCTGGTTTGAGTCCTGCCACCACAGTTTACTGGTTCGCTGTGTGCCCGGGGCAAGTCGCTCATCAGTCACCCTGTGCCTCCGTTTTCTCTCGGAGACCTGGGGAGATGGCGCCACTCTCCAGTGCTGTGGCAAAGGGGAGGCTGGGAAGCGCAGCTGAGTAGATGGAGCCGTGGCTGCCAATAGCCTCTCTGGTTAGCCAGCCCGACACAACGGCTGTTACCAGACCCTCCCTTCCGGGAGAACCCCAGACGGCTCCCCTGGGCCACCAGAGTGGGCTCTCTGAAAGGGCGGGAGAGCAGGGGGCCGTTTCCCAGAGCTGCGGACCTCCCGGGCGCCCGGCTCCCCCTCCAGGGCCCTGGGGAGCCGTGAAACCTGGAGCTTTTACCTCCATCTCCTGCACTCCAGGCCTGAGGACCCGCCCCGAGGACCTGCGGTGGGGTAGGGTGTGACTGAGGCCTCCGCCCTCCACCCGGAGGAAGGGCACTGGGTGGAGGAAAGAGCCACCATGCTCTCCGCCCCGCGCCCGTGCTCTTGGTGCCAGGCACAGCCACCTGGCATCCCACCGGGTCTCAGGTGCCAGACTGGACTTGGCAGCCTCTCTTCCCTCCGATGCTCCCCTCCCCTTCACTCCACCTCCAGGGGGTGCCAAGTTCCAGGAGGTCTCCCCAGCAGCTCAGCCACCTGCCGCCTCCATCCTGCCCCCGTGGGCAGCCTCGTTCCTTCTCCTCTGGACACAGCCTCCCCGCCCTGCCTCCACCCGTCATTGCTCTGCAACTACTAGAAGGCTCTGCCGAGAGCCCTTCCATAGCGCCTTCTCCCCTCCAGGATGAATGCCCCCCGCTCGACCTGGCAGTGCCCAGCCCCACCCAGCCTTTTCTGGGTTGCTCCCAAGGTGACCTCCCCCGCCCCAGCCCCTGCCATCCTCTTCCTAACACCGGACGTCCCCCTGGTCCCAGACGGGCCTCTGCAGCACGCTGCTGTTCCTCTGCCCGCACCGTTGTCCTGCCACCTTCGCCTGCAGCTCCTGTTTGCTTCTGAGCAACGGTTTTACAGCCGACTGGAAGTCAAGGAGACGCTCTAAAATTCCCTGCTCACGCTTTCCAGGAGCGGGTCAATTCTGTAGCCCAGTGTTGAAACCACCCCATAAAAACTGCTCTCTCCTCCCACACAACAAAGAGGGGCCGATCCTGGTATCCTTTTTCTTTTTAAATCCCCTGTAGAGGTTTCCTCCGCCGTGAGGCCTTCAGGTGTCCCCAGGCAGGCAAGAGCTTCCCCTGTCTGTGTGCGCCCCTCGCGCGTGACCGCCATGGACTCTACTCGGAGACGCAGGGGCTACTTGTCGCCGCCGTGCCCACCGCCATCTCCTCGTGCGGCAGTCCTGACACGGCACGTAGGCGACAGTGAGCGCTCAGGCAGGATTTCGTCTCCCAGCAATTTGGAAATACTCCAGTTCGTTTAAAAGTGGACCAAAACACAAAACACAACAAACAAAAAAAAGCAGAGCTCTTCTGTAGACCCATTTTCCAGAGGGGGAAACTGAGGCAGAGAGTAGGAGCCACTTGCCTGGCATCTTACCCCACTGCTTTTCTCCCTGTCCTGTCCCCAGCAGATGCGAGTGCTGACCAGCACTAGGGCTTGCAGCTCCCCTGTGGCACCGGCCAGGCTCATCCGCTTGTCGGGGTAGCAGCAGCAGCCCAAGACAGGGGGCCACGGGAGCCCAGTGGACAGGGCCAGGCAGTCAGCTCGCTGGGCATGGCTGAGGACGGTGGCTGTTTCCAGTCCCGTGGGTGGAGATCACTAGTTACTGACCCCACCCGCTCCTGCCCTACAGATTACAAACTATGTAACACCCTCCAGCCCATCAAACGGCAAAAGCCGAGTGACCACTCTGCTTCCCAAAGCTCTGAACCCTGGGAGCCTAGGGCCTGGCACGGAGCCGGGCAGCTCTGGGCTCCAGTTCCAGGCCTCTCCTATCAGCGTTTGACCTCAGGAGCTTCTCCAACCTCTCTGAGCCTCGGGTCCTCCACCTACACGACGGGGCTGGTGATACCTGCCTCACAGCGCCACTGGGATTCAAGGCGCCCACGTGTGCAGGGGCCTTCGCAGAGCGCGCACTGACAGAAGCCGTGACCCAGGATGCTCAAGCGCACTGCTCTTGTCCTTTACACACCGCGGCAGGTGTTCCGATTACACCTCAACTGGATTCTGCTGCCTCTAACCTCTTGACTAAATTGAGAGGGTGCTCGTGGCCCGTACATGGTCCTTTCTCTCCCTTTCTTCCATTCAGCCATCTTTCCCGAGAGGCTCTGTGCCCAGGCCTGTGCCCGGTGCGGGGCTCTGGGGACCTAGCGCTCTTGAGGACCGGCAGGGGAGGCAGGCCGGGAAGCTGACGCGGGCCCGGCGCGGGACTGCTGCACCGTCAGGGCGAGGCCAAGGGCCACGGGAGCCCCGAGATCCCCTGGCCTGCTGGTGAGGGCAGGCAGGACACCCACACAGTGAGAGGAAGGAACCAAGGACAGGCGGGAAAGGAGCC
Source organism: Avahi laniger (assembly GCA_963575035.1). Lineage (NCBI taxonomy): Eukaryota > Metazoa > Chordata > Mammalia > Primates > Indriidae > Avahi > Avahi laniger. Next base: position 36,444 of record CAUYSK010106874.1, read on the forward strand.
ACAGCGGGTGGAGAGGGGCTGTCCGCCACACTTGAGTTCTCTTGGGGCTGTGGGAGCCCTTAAAAACGCTGTCTTCCCTTCCCTCCGTATCGAAGAAAACACGAGGGTCACAAACACGAAAGCCCTTGAAGGCTGTTGAGCGACGGGGACCAGGCTCAGTGGCCTGGGAAGAGGCACAGGAGCAGGGTGAAACCGAGGCAGGGCCAAAGAGGAGGCCACAGCAGTCCAGCCCAGCCCAGCCCAGCCAGGGGCCGGGGCCGGCAATCTGGAGGGTGGAGTGGCCAGGATTCCTGGCTGCGCGTGAGGGGTGAGCAGGGAGCCAGTGATGCCGCACGTTCCAAGCGGGGCGGCGGTGCCCTGGCAGGAAACCCCGGAGGAAGAGCCGGCTGTGGGCGAGGGGCTGAACTCGGCTTTGGACCTGCGGAGTTTGAGGGACCTGCGGAGTCTGAGGTCCCTGCGGATGGGGCTCTGGGTCAGGCAGGAAGGCAGAATTACGAGCTGCATTCTGGTGGGGAGACTGGGGAAGGGAACGGACCAGTCCAGGGTTGCACAGCCGGGCCATGTGAGAGCTTCCTGCCCTGGGGCCAGGGCTCCTTCCACTCAGTAAAGGCCCTGGGCTGCCAGAAAGGGGTCGGGGCTGCCTGGGTGGGCGTGCACCAGGCCAGCCGAGACCCCAGTGAGCCACTCCGGACACTTTCGCTGGGCTAGCAACCAAAGGAAAACCTCTGCCAACTGAAGTCTTGGTGCAGCTGGTTTTTATTATTAAAGCTACGGTTGGAAAATGGTTGTCCCTCTGCCCCCCGCAACCCGCCCCCCAGATCCATCCCTTTAGGTCCCGTGAAGGTGAAAACTAGATTTGTCTTCAAAAGACAGAAACGCCCATGTCGAAATGAGAGAATGAGGACAGTGAAGTAGGCTCAGATGGTGGTCTCCGTGTGTGTCGGCTCCACCCAGCATTCCTGGGAAAGGCGCAGCGGGGCTGCACGGCCCCTGTTCACAGTGCTGTTCCCGAGGGTCCAGGTGGGCGTGAGGAACGAAGGCAACGGAAGAGGCTGAGCGGGCCTCCACACTCTACCCTGCTGAAGCTGGGCCACAGGCTGGTTTCTGTAAAAATGGTTAAAAAGGAAATGCAGCCACAAGCACCACCCTCCCCTGCGCAGGGCGAGAGGAGGCGCCAGCTCTGGGCTTTGAGGTCTGAGGCGTGTGGCCTCCTGGCCCGGCGTCACCTCCCTGGAGGCAGGCAGCACCCTGAGGGAGGCCAGGCGGGCTCCTGGGCCCCGCATATGGCCCTTGGCGGCCTCCAGGGTCCCAGGAGAGCTTTGAGATGGCTGTCTCCCTCCTCCCGCCCTGCCCACCGGAGGCTCTAGGCCTCAGGGACCCTGTGCAACTTTTGCTCTTTGGATTCCAAAGATCTGAACTTCTCCTCCCGCGCAGGGGCGGCGGGCGGGAAGTGGATGGCGGGCCTGGTCTGGAACGCGGTGAAGCCCTCCCGGCTCTTCTGGTGGAACACGCTTACCCTGTGCTCCAGCTCAGGGCTGGTTTGGGCCGAGCCCGCCGGGCTGGGCCGGGCGAGGGGGGCTGGGTCCGAGGCCCTGTGGGCTGGGCAGGGGCCCTCTGACAGAGAGGACAGCAGGTCCTGGACTGCGGCCTCCGCCACCTGCTGCTGGGGTGGCGGCGGCAGCGGCAGGGGCGCAGGGCCGGGCTCAGAGGAAGGCGCCCCGGGGGCAGCGCTGCAGTCCGTGGAGGAGCCCAGCGTCTGGCTGCTGTCGCTCTGCGCCCGGGTGGCCGAGCTGTGGGTGGAGCGGGAGGCGCTCTCCGAAGTGGCACTAGCACAGGTGCCGCTGCCACCAAGCTTCAGGGGCGCGTCGAGCGAGAAGAGGTCTGAGGAGATGTTGGGCTGGTGGACGTCTATGGCAGCCGTGGTGACCACGCACACAGCTGGCTCTGGGACACCGCTGTCTGCAAGGAGGAGGGGATCCTGGTCACACTTCACCCTCCGCCGCGCCTTGGCGGATCCCGAGGCGGACCAGGCGTGGAGGCGGCTGGGTGGCGGCAGTGGGTGTGCAGGGGCTGTGGAGGGCACGCCTGGCGGAGGAGCCTTGGTCCCAGTTCCCCAGTGCCCACCACCCTGCCCATGTGTCCCCATCGTGTTGAGCTCAAGTGTGGACATGTGACATGCTTTGGCCAGTCACCCAGGAGAAGTGACCTGTGGCACTTCTGGATAGAAGCTTTATGAGCCAGCTGGTGCCTTGCCCTGGCAGCCAACAATGTTCCAGAAGAGACGGCGGCTGCTCTGTCCGCGGGTGCTGCAGCAATGTGACGACCCGGGAGCAGAGCCCCCGCCAGCCTGCCGTGGGCTCTGTGGCCGCTTAAACCAGACTGCAGGCTCATTTGCCAGGGGGGCGGGCGCAGCCTAATTCAGGAAGCACCGAGTTTCCTGCCAAGACAAGGATTTCATGGTCTGAGGAGTTTCATGGTGGGTCTCATGGTCCGAGGAGTTCTTCAGAGTTCTAGATGGGCCGGCGTGGGGATGGGGCGGCATGACCAGAGCCTTGCAAGGCTGAGTGGCCTCTTAGGATGCATCTTGGGGCAGACAGAGGAGTGTGGGGGAGGGGACTGGGCCGCTGGACGTGCTGGTCTTTGAGACCAGTAGACTGGACCAGGTTTGGGGAGAAGAGAGAAGGGGGCTTGGGGGCAAACTGTGGGAAAGGAAAAGTTCAGACACATTATACATGTCGCCCCACGTCATACTCTAGCCTTACAATGGGGCATAAACGGATGTGGGGGTTGTGAAATCCAAACTCAAGGCTTGAGACATCAGCTACGGAGAAACAGGACCCTGAAGGACCAGCTGTTATTTTAAAATTCCATATTTCCTGTAAGTAAAAGCCACCGGGCTTCCCTGAGGCTTTGTCAAATGTGAGAACGAAATGGCAAGCAAGGACCTGCCCAACCCGCCGCTGCCACCTCAGTCTCAGGCTGGGGGCACGAGGGCTGCTTTGAGCTCTGGATTCCAAGCCCCTTCCCATTTCAGGGCGGCATGTGCAGCTCTTATCGGTGACCCCAGGGCCCCTGCAGGCCCCAGCTCCTGCGGTGGCTTTTGCATTTCAGCCTCAGCTCTGCCTGCCGCTGTGGTTCACGGGCACCAGGAAATGGGCGTGCCTTGGTCTCCAAAGCCAGGCTGAGGAGCCCCTACCCTTGGGTTTAGGGGTGCTGGGGTCATGTGTATCGTGGGGCTGCACAGAGGTTCTGGTACCTGCAGAACGGCCTCTGACCCGCACTTACCACTGCTGGGCCCGTTGTAGTACTGACTGATGTAGCTGTTCATGTCGTCCTGAACCGCGGCTTCTATGGAGGTGGGGACAGAGAAGGGCGAGTGAGCCCAAGAGGCAGGGACTGAGGCAAGTTCGTGCTCCACCCCCAGTACTCCAGTCCCCGCCCCCACGGCCATGAGAAGAGGCACCTGTCGCACAGAAGCCCTCTAGGTCTCCTTGGGGACCAGGCCGCGTCTGCCCCAGGGCCCGGACAGCCAGACTGGGTACCAGGGAATCCACGTTCTGATGACGCTTCTGCCTCAACTCCTGACCTGGACAGGCCGCTTCCTCCTCTGTGCTGTTTCCCGGCTCTGAGAGGAGGGTGTGGGACCACTCCTCGGGGCTTCCCCTGTCTGGATGGCCTGAGGATCTCAAGGTCACTGGAAACACTGCCCCCGTGCAGAAGCCTTGACATCCCGCGTGCGGGAACACACAGCCAGCCGCAGGCTGACGCGCCAGTCCGCCACGGCAGCCCCGTCTCCCGTGCAGCACAGGGGCGGACCAGGGGCTGCGGTCCCCGCTGCCTGCGCGGCTCCTGCACACAGCGGGGGCTCGGCACACGGATGTGGAACAAACGACAGAACGGGAGGTGAAGAGCTGTCCGGAGCAAGGGAACAGGGTCCTAAGGAAACATTGGTTCATCGTCCTGAGGGGAGCGGCGAGGGAGTGGGAGGAAAGGCAGGTGACAGGAGACCCCCAAAATCATCCTAAGGAGCTTGGCCTTGTCCTGAGGGCAGTGAGGAGCCACAGAAAGGTCTGACTGTGGTCAGGTGTGATCGGGAGAGGTCACTTCCAAGGTCATGGGGAGAGTGGTTTAGAAGGGGCCAGACTTTAGGCAGTGAGACCAGAGACTGCCCAGGCCCTGGGCGGGTGGGAGGCGCCAGAGGGAAAGAGGGAGGGACGGGGCGGGTAGTAACTAGAAGGGTCCTGGAGTGGCTGGGACAGTGCCAGGATGAGGCCCTCAGCTCAGTGGTCAGGCGGGGTCCCAGAGCCATGGGGGTAGTGGACTCAGACCTGACTTCAAAGCCCAGCTGCACCACCTATTAGCTAAGTGGCCCTCTCTGAGCCTCTGTCCCCTTGTCTGTAAAATGGGGAGAACCATATCCACTGCCCCGCGTTGTGATGGAGACTGAACGAGCTAACGCGTGTCGGATTCCTGGAGCAGGGTCAGGCACACGGAAGGCCTGCGACGCACCAGGGCAGGCCGGCCTCTCGTGCGAGTCTGGGGAGGTGCTTCGGGACTGTCCCCAGACCCTGCACCCCCGGGGGCTTCTCCGAGGAGGCGGGGTCTGCAGGTGACCAGGCCCAGCGTTCTGAGGCTCCTCTGGGGCACACCTGGGAGCGGCAGAAGCCAACCTGCCCTGACACTGGGAGGCTGAGTGGAAGCATTCAGGGAGGCCTGGCTCTTAAAAGCTTTTTTGGCCTCTTCTGATCTTTAACTGCCTGAGGTCAGAGGCGTGCTGTGCACTAACGCTGGAGCTCGGGGAGGGGCCGGGCTGGCTCCAGGCCCTGCTCCTCCATCAACCCGCAACACGTGCCTCCGTGGCCTCCACGGCCCCGCGAACGCCCGGAAGCCGGGGGTGGCTGCTCCCTGCAAGCTGGAGGCACAGGACCACCAGGAGGAAGGATCTGGTCCCTTACCCTGGTTTATCCTGAGATCACACCTGCAGGGCCTCAAGATGTGGGCAGGACCATGAGCTCAGCTAAAGTGTCCACAGAGCCATGAACCTTTATCCCAAACTGCCACTCACAGGAGGGGGCCGGGTGAATAAGAAAGTCCCGGCCCTGGGTTCTTGTCCTCGCGCTGCCACTGGCCTGCAAAGGGAGCCTGAGCAGGCCACATCCCTTCTCTGGGTCTCGGTTTCCTCATCTGTCCCAGGAGGGTGCTGGCAGGGCTCTTACAGATCATGACGTGGCCAGACGGGATGGCTCCGAAGTTCCTAGAGGTGGCGGACGCGTCTGGACCATCCCCCAGCAGCTGGGCAGGAGCCAGGGGCTCCCTCCATGCGCCAGCACACCTCTGGGGAAGGGAGCTCTGGTCAGCCGCTGCCGGGCAGGTCCCCACTCACACGTGCGCAGGAGGGTCACAGTGGCTACCCCTTGCGAGCACTGAGCCAGGAGTCCCTGCCTCCAGGGAGCACAGTCTGGGCCTCCCCAGGATGTCCTCTCCTTGGTCAAAGAGCCAATCTCCACTGAATCACGAGGTGCCTACTATGTGCGAGGTGCCAGGGAGAGGCCCATTTCTACTCACGGGCTACGGGACAGACCTTCCAACACTCGCAAAGGCCCTCACGTCCCTCCTGAGAAGTCTCCCGCGCCCTGTCCCTTCCCTGCCCCTCCTGGTCTCAGTCTTCCCACGCTGAAGGCTTCACTGTGGGCTCCAGATGTGACCAGATGGAGGAGGAGGGACGGAAGGTCCTAGTATTTACTGTCAAAGCTCCAGACCAAGGGGTCAGCCCTTCACACACGGATCTCCTTCAGTCCCCATCGCTGCCGCGCAAGACCGTTATTACCTAATAGACAGGTCCTGCCGCTCAGGTGTGACCTTGCCTCTCACGCAGCCAAACATGCTCCGCGTGTGCTTCACACCTGCCCTCGCTGCTGCCGTCAAGCCTGTGGCCAGTGTGGACGCCCAGGTCTTCCCTGCAGGAGCCAGGGCCAGGACAGGCTTCCGCCACCCTGTACTCAGGTAACCCCCGCGGAGGGCCCATGATCCTGGGCAAATGTCAGCTTGGTGGCTTTGGCCCAGGGGTGCAGGCTGCTGCATCCTGCATCCTGCTCAGGTGTTAGATCTCTCTCCTATCTCTGTGTTGACGGCGTGTCTGAGGATGCGCACATCTTCCTCCAAGTTGATGATAAAAATTACCTAAGCCAGGTGACCTTCAGCCCAGACAGCTCTCCAAGCTTCTGGCCAGGCTGGCCGACCACCCGACTCCTCCTGGATGGGCTCCGGCCCCTCTGACTCGACGTGTCCAGAACAGAGCCCAGTGTCTCTGTCCTCCACCCACATCCTCTACCGCGGTGGCTGGTTCTCCTGCCCACCCAGGCAGTGACCCTGTCACTTCTCGGTGCCTCTCTCTGTCTTGCCAACAACCTCACTTCACCAGGACTGTGACCAGGCGAGGGACCGCTGATCCTCTGCCCTGGCCCTGCACCCAGCCTTAGGGTGGGCCTCGTGGTTTCTCCTTCGGACTCTCATCCTGCCTGTGGGTTTAGGGAGCAGGAGCGCTTACTCCCGGGACATGTCTGACGCAGAGCTGAGGTCCCCAGGTGGCCATGGGCAGTGTGTCCAGTCTGCACTTGCTCCCTCTGTCCAGACCTGGACCCGCACAGGCCTCAGAGCAAGCTCCGCGTGCCAATCTGAGCGTGGGGCCTGCAGTGCTGACACGGCCGCCGGCTCTGCCTCCCGCAGGCCCGCGGACCCTCTCCCAGAACTGACCCCTTGGGCTGGGGTTC